>CM029597.1:94683169-94783169 GCA_017311375.1 Mytilus coruscus | reverse complement strand
ATGAATAAAAGTCCTTACATCTTCTTTTTTTTAAATTTACTCTATTTTCTATTGGAACTCGTACTTTATGGTTTTTACGTGTTGTGTGTGCATTTTGTTTGAACTTGTAGGAAAAAACTGAGTAACATTTTGTCTTGGAAGATTCACTTTCTATATTTGGATATGGAATGTTTTATTCTAATTTTAGGTCCGCGCGCGAGGGTGTTTTGAAGTCGCGTGACGCACAAATATATATGTCTGGAATATTAATTTCTTTTCAGGGAGACCTTGAACAGAGCACATGTGTATTGATCGGAGATACATATCACTATTGGTTTTATGATTTACAGGTCATTGCTGACGGATCATACATGCATCTTACGTACACATGTTTACGGGAGCACAGAATTGTATTTTAATGCATGTTTAGAAATTTGATTGTAGGAATTCAGCAATATTTACGAATAAACGAATTAAATAAGTACAAAAATAGCTACTTCCGGTTTACACCAGGTCACTTCCGGTTGGCTTTTCCATAGTCAAGTGGCTTGCCACGTAATGCAAAAGTCCCATGGCTTTTCATGTATACATATGAGGTAAAAGCAAAGGTCAAAATCTAGAACGTCAATTTTACCTATGACCTTGAACTCAATTTCAAGGTCATAAACCAAGGGCTTCAAATCAAAAGAATATAGGTCTGAATTATATATGGTTAATGAGTTATATCACTATATGCTTAACTTTTAATAAAAGAGGAGAAAACTCAATTTAATGTTAGCGTATTCTTTTAACCAAAATTTATGTGTTACGACATGTCGCAACTTACAATTTAGTAAAATATGTTGTCGATATCTTATACGGTTTTGAAAAGAATTGAAAATAAGCCAAAATCAAAAATTTAAAATATGACATTGACCTCTGACCTTGACCTAATTTTCTTATTTTTGGATCAATGACCTCAAATCAAAAGATCCTAGGTCTCTATCACTTATGGTTTACAAGATAGAAATGCATATCACTTATATCAAATGCATAAGTTGAAATAACTCTCATATGGAATATTCATATCGCTTCGGTCAAAATAGGACAAATCATGCAACGGATATAACGAGCAATTTTATAAAATAAATTTGTCTCTTTCTTTTACGGTTACGGAGGAGATGCAGTCACAAGGAAAACAGTGTTCGGGGAGATAACTCCTACAAAGAAAATTGTTCGGCTTAGAATGGGTGAAAATAAAAGCACATAAACTGTATGATACTATATAAGAAATATCTAAGCGAGAACAAAATTTGGCGGAAGAAAATAATAATAATTAAAACTAATTGTTCAGAGAACAATTGAAGGTCTTTCCACCCATAAAGATCAATTCTGATATTGAAATATTAAAACTCAGTTAGGTATATCATATCCAGCGTCAAATGATAGCTTATTGACACTGATTCCAAAAAATATGGTTTCTATACATTTTTTCTAAATAAGGAGATAAATTGTTTCTTCCGGTGTGAAAATGTCACTTCCGGTTTTATTTGATAGTTTACTTGATACTGATTCCAAAATATATGGTTCAATATACTTTTACATTAAATAAGTACAAAAATAGCTACTTCCGGTTTACACCAGGTCACTTCCGGTTGGCTTTTCCATAGTCAAGTGGCTTGCCACGTAATGCAAAAGTCCCATGGCTTTTCATGTATACATATGAGGTAAAAGCAAAAGTCAAAATCTACAACGTCAATTTTACCTATGACCTTGAGCTCAATTTCAAGGTCATAAACCAAGGGCTTCAAATCAAAAGAATATAAGTCTGAATTATATATGGTTAATGAGTTATATCACTATATGCTTAACTTTTAATAAAAGAGGAGAAAACTCCAATTTAATGTTAGCGTATTCTTTTAACCAAAATTTATGTGTTACGACATGTCGCAACTTACAATTTAGTAAAAATATGTTGTCGATATCTTATACGGTTTTTAAAAGAATTGAAAATAAGCCAAAATCAAAATATGACCTTGACCTCCGACCTTGACCTAATTTTTTTTATTTTTGGATCAAGGACCTCAAATCAAATGATCCGAGGTCTCTATCACTTATGGTTTACAAGATAGAAATGCATATCACTTATATCAACTGCATAAGTTGAAATAACTCTCATATGGAATATTCATATCGCTTCGGTCAAAATAGGACAAATCATGCAACGGATATAACGAGCAATTTTATAAAATAAATTTGTCGCTTTCTTTTACGGTTACGGAGGAGATGCAGTCACAAGGAAAACAGTGATCGGGGAGATAACTCCTACAAAGAAAATTGTTCGGCTTAGAATGGGTGAAAATAAAAAGCGCATAAACTGTATGATACTATATAAGAAATATTTAAGCGACATCTTGCGAAACAAAATTTTACGCGAGAACAAAATTTGGCGGAAGAAAAAATAATAATCAGAACAAATACAATAGATCTTTCCACAGAAAAGTGGAAAGACCTTATAATAATAATCAGAACAAATACAATAGGTCTTTCCACAGAAAAGTGGAAAGACCTAAATATCCTTTAACTTTACATTCCGCTACATAGACGATGTTCTCTCACTAAATATTTCAAAATTTGGTGCGTATGTTGAACTTATTTATCCCATCGAACTTGCGATAAGGGAAACAACTGATACAGTTAATTTTGCTTCATATCTTGACTTACATTTAAAAAAGACAATGAAGGTCGGTTGAAAATAAAACTTTATGATAAAAGAGATGATTTTAGCTTACAAATTGTGAACTTTCCATTTTTATGTAGCAACATTACAGCAGCGCATGCATACGGAGTATATATCTCACAGTTGATACGATACTCCAGGGCTTGTATTTCCTATCATGATTTCCTTTATAGAGGATTGCAACTCAAAATGAAGAAATTAACCCAGGTAAATTTTACGGACGCCATAACGAGGTGGTTGACCGTAACGGAATGTCCGCTTCACAGAAGATAGCGGCGTGTGTTATATTGAGCTTTGGTATTCATTTTCCAAAAGGGTGGCATTAAAATGACCACCAGCTTCAAATTGGTACAAATATTAAAGTAACTTTTGTCAGCACTGAAAATCTGGTCCCGCTTCACCCACTGCTCCTGGTTAACCAACCTTTTTTTCTATTTGCGTATCTGTGGAACAGAAAATATTTCAATTAGAAAACCTGTTACTAGGACTTACCCGGCTTCATACACATGTGTATGAGATCGAGGAAAAATTCGATTAAAATATGCTATTACGACAACTCTCGATTCAAATTTTGGCTGTATATTGCCGGTTGTGTGATAGAATACAACGTCCATGGTTTTATTGTTACAAAAAAATATTTCCCCACGTCAGCTGTAATATACCAACTTCACCTGTATATAGGATATCGCTTCCCAATTAATTCGGTATTCAAAATTGCCTTCTGAAGAGAAGTATCTATTCTATGATACCAGTGTTTTTCGTGTACGTGTATTTACATTTAAAAAAATAAAATGCAGTCTATGTAAAATTTTATACATGGTTTTGGGGATGAGATATCTATTGGTTAAGTTATTACGACACGAGACAATTATTTAATGATTATTACTTTGAACTCCTAGAATTTAAGTCACACCTGTAGATATTAAAACTTATGAATATTGAACATTTCACCTTATTTACTTAGGATGCAACGGCTGGTTTTTTATTGACCGCACAAGAACATGTTCAAACAAACAACATTCTATATGTACATGTCCTAAGTGAGAAGCCTGTTATTCAATGGTTGTCGATGGCTGCTGTCAGTAGTAGCTGTTTTAAGTTTGTGTTTTTTCGACAAAGATTTTGTTATTAATAGATTTAAACCTAATATAATGTACTGCTTAAGCTTTAGTAACTTGAAACTTATTGTCCTTTATTCTTTTTCTTGATTTGTGCTGAATGGATGAGTCAAGCCCTTAAATTTTTGACTGATTTGTACAGGTGTTTTTGTATGTAATGCTGTTTTATTACTATCAATTGTGCAAACAGGATTGACGTGACAGAAACATGTTCAACTAACAAACACTCTAAATATACCGCTCCTTAATCAGAAGTCAAAACCGGGTTACGCAATGGTTGTTGTTAGTTGCTGTTGGTCATATTTGTATTTTATCATGTTTTATTATAAATTAGGCTTCTTTCTTTCTCATTTACAATTTTGCTTGGTGTACGGGTTTTGAGAATCTACTATGATAAACTAGTTGTATCTTTTGTCTTTTTCAGTGCCTCAATATCTTCTTTATGTGATGAAACAACTTCAATAAATCATCCTACAGTAGGTTGTATTCAGTCAAATCAAATGACAAAAGGAGGCAAATTAAAAAAGAGCTTAAGTGAAAAAAATAAATCAGGAGAAATTCTATTACCAATGGAAAAAGAAACGACTCAAAGTCCAAAGATGAAAGAAAGGCCAACGATGGCTGTTTTGTCGCAACAAGAAGTGTCTCCTTACAAATATGACCGTCCCCCAGGTTATTCAAACCGTCCATACACATCATCTCAAAGTCGTGCATCGTTATATATTAAAAATGAGGAAAGGCCATCGTCATCAGCAACATCATATCAAGCTAATCAAAATTCGTTTATATTGAGTGCACGTCAAAACAGGTCACTAATGAAATTGGAAGGACTTACACAAGAATATAATCACCCCCCAGTTCCACCAAAAAGAGAATCCAGTTTAAATCTGCTTCTTAATATTAGAAAATACCCCACGAGGCCTGTGACACAACCAAATGCTGAACCAGGAGGTAATGAACCTATACGAAAACATCTAAATTACGTTAACACATTAAAGGATAGGACTCGGTCAAATTCTGTACAAAAAAATAATGAAAGAAATGCAAGCGATCCTGGAATAAAAAAACACACTAAAAAAAATGTATTTTACGATAGCATACGAGGTCATCAGCAACTACCCTTTGACCAAGATTGTCATCGATTAGGGGATGAAAAACCTAAAGTGATCCCGCCAGAACGACAAGATGATCAACGATATACATTACAAGGGATGTCAAATGCAAAACATAACATTCATACCCGTAAAAATAGCCACTATCATGATTCTGCCAATTCTGTAACGAGACAAGGAGTGTCAGAATCTCATCCTGTCATACTTCCCGATGAGAGCTCTAAACCATCTTTCAGTGACTTGCAGTATTCTGATAAGTCATTGTTGCTAAGTAAACACGAGAAAATGTGTGCACATAGTAGCAGAAATCCTATTCAAAATCGTATTGGTTTTAACTGTCAAAATTTTGAAATAGTGATGAAAAGTACAACACACAAAAATATCAATTCACCACGGAAAAAACTATTATCACTACCTATATTTCATTTGCATCTAAAAACTTTCGATAACAACACCAACAAGGATGACAAATGTATTCAAATGAGAAAGGGGTCTCAATTAAGACATGATGAAAACCATAAATCTGGACGAAGACAAAAGACTACCAATGAAGAGATTATATTTTCATTAGATAATTCAGAACTTGTTCAAAACGAATGCTATACAGCAGCACATATGAGAAATCTTGTTTTTGATGTATTTAAAAATCGGTCTCTAGAACACGCAAGACAATCTACCAGTTCTCGTAGAGGTAGTGGTTTTAGCTGATCTGCCTCTGACTATTTCACTAATTTGGTGATCTAACAGAAAAGGGATCATACATATCTACATAAAACGATAGTAGGTATCACAAAATAGTTTGAAAATATAACTGACCAAAACAATTAACACCAGACTACCTCAAGAAAAAAATTCTAAACAAGGACACACAACTAAGAACACAGAAGTGTTGTGATTTGTGAGAAGCTACCTGTTATGAAACTAATACGAGAGTGGAAACAAGATTTATTATACCGGCTCGATATACCTAAACTAAAAAATGTTAATTTTTTTTATTCGAGTACCAATGATAAGCTTTATGTAGACGTAACAGGCGTCTGACTTTACTAATGTAAGCCTTGTGTATTTGATCATTTCTATATACAGTAGGTTTCTGTTTTCAAAACTCTAGGAACGGGTTAGAATCACCATAACTTAGGTAGGTAATACAAATAGTATAATTAACATACCGATGTCTTCTAGGGCATATTCGCATATGAAAATGCCTGTACCAAGTCAGGAATATGACAGTTGTTTTCTATTCGTTTGATGTGTTTGAACTTTTGATTTTGCCATTTGATTGGTGACTTTCCTTTTGAATTTTCCTCGGAGTTCAGTATTTTGTGATTTTACTTTTCGCAAGCACAACTTTGAATTCAAGTACCGATTCATCCCACATTAAGTTCTGCTAATACCTGTTAATCAACAGTACAAACACATCATTCAGTTATACAATAATAACACGATTATATCATTGCAGACAGCAAGTGACTCCATTTAAATCTCGAAATACAATGTCAAAAAATCAAGAACTATGAAAATGAAAGATAAATAGTTAATTGATTGATAGCAAATACTAATTAAAAATACTAATAGAAGTGAGCCGAGTTATAAAATCTCGAACCTCCGATGAAAGGCATATGAACGAAGTAAACGATGTAAAAGTTGCTTAATATTCAGCATTCAATATACCCTTTCAAAATGAATTAATCGGAGCATGCCCTATGTTACCATATTCACCAATTATCTTTCTAAATTAAGTATTTTAGCATTCAGTATTGTCAACATTGTATTTACAGTATTCAACTTCGATTTTCGATTGTCAATATTAAATATTTGACATAAAAATTTAACGTTAGATTTTCAACATTCAATATTTGATTTTCAATAATCATTTGATTATAACTTTCAACATCCAAATTCATCTTTTCAGCATTGAGTATTGAGCATTCAATTTAAAATAGTCAACATTTGATATCAACATTCCGCATTCAAAGTTTCTACATTCGATTGATTTTCAAATTTCAACATTCGATTAACAACATTTAATTTGAATATTCATTGCTAGATGATTTTCGACATTTTATATATTCGACAGTAAACGACATTTGATTTATACCAAATTTTCAACATTTTCAACATTCATTAAAAAAGTAAAATCACAAAATACTGAACTCCGAGAAAAATTAAAACAGAAAAGTCCCTAATCAAATGGCAAAATCAAAAGCTCAAAACATCAAACTAATAGATAACAACTGTCACATTTCTGACTTGGTAAATGCATTTTCTTATATAGAACATGGTGGATTGAACCTGGTTTTATAGCTAGATAAACCTCTCCCTCGTATGACAGTCGCATCAAATTCCATTATATTGACAACAATGCGTGAACACAACAAAGACACAATAGGTAAAATGTCAAAATAGTGGTTCAGTAGTCAACATTGTGTAATCATCTTAATCACTATAAATATAACAAAGAAGCACTAAAAGACATACATCAAAATTAACAACCTCATATTGCTTTTTTTTTTTATTATACGATTTCATCTATATAAAATGTAAAATCCATCCATAAAGGATTCAAAGATTTCAAGTACTTGGACCGAATCCTTACCCTGACAGACACATGGTTAGATTAAAATTAACTTTGACGTAGAATTGCGCGTTTGATGTCACACAGGTAGAAATAGAATAATTTTGTCATTCAATGTATGACGGGATGCATAAGTACAGAGTCACGTCAAATGGATATCACAAAAACAGACTTAACAGTAAAATTAATAGTAATAAAGACAAATAAAAGAATACTATAACACGTTATTAAGATGAAAACAACGTTAGTACGCAGAATCTATAGTTCCAGACCATCGTGTATTATTTGTTTGTGAAGTTGATACGGCATATTTATCAACAAGGTCTTGGTACCTTCTGATGAACTTTTAAGAAAAAGGACGAGACGTTCTTCGACATACCCTGGTTCATCAACTTTCTGCTCAGACACTGGTGACGTTTTACAAAGTCTGAATAGGAGCTGTAAGCTCTTGAATACCGAATAAGTTAAGAAATGTATATCCCATATGCAGGTGAAGTTAGTGAATTGCTACTAAGGTGGGAGAAATTGATAATTTCAAAATTAAAATCGTATAGTTTTTAATTTCAATATTCTGCATTTGGTGTAAACATTGAACATTTTATTAATTTTACAGGATACAATAGCCAACATTCGACTCAAAATATTTTATATTTGAGTTCAACATTTACATTTCAACATTCGATTATTAACATTAAACAAGCAATTTTCAATCACAGTAACTGATAAACGAGGTATAATATATCGTATTAGCTCACTAGCACACTATATAACGAATTCATCTTAATGACTATCTTAACATGTGGTATTTAGACTAGTGGTGTATCAAAGAGATCAAGTTTCAATACTGTTTGTATTAAGTATCTATTTCCATTTGTCTATACTAAAACAAATGCCAACAATAACAACTTGCAAGCTTGTAAGCTTTAATGTGTTCTTATAAAGTATATCAATGGTATATCAATGGTTCATCATCAATTTCGTCGTTTGTTGAAACCATTAAGATTTTCCTCAACACCGTGTTGTTTTTATATTAATTGTCGAAATCCGGATATGGTGTAGAAATTTTTGCACCTCATGTTTGTGGTATACAATTTTTGCCGCAAGTTTATTGTTTTCTGTTTGGTATTAAATTAATATTAAGATCCATTTTGTTACATCTTGTGATCAATTTATTTGGCAATCGTCAATGGCAGTCAGCAGGGTTTAAGAACATCAGTTGTTCGACCTGTTAGTCAAATGGGTTTTTAAAATATACTTTTCACTTTTTGGTCTTTTGGAAAATGTTGTTTGTGCTGTATTTAGACCCTCTATAACGAAATTTGTTTTACATGCACACGTATAAAATTGCGGTTTTATCCAACGCAATCATAGGTTTAAACGTTGTTTTCAATTTAGACTTGTTTATATATATCTAAAATGGATATTTAGCAATAGGAAATTTATCATCTCTTTTAAACTTTATTATTAATCTTTCCGTTAAAATATAGATATCAAGATCCAGAAAAGAGCAGTATTCAATGTTAGTATAAGTTTTATTTAAAGCCAGTTCAGCAGGTTAAATCTCTTTAGTGTACATACTGAGGTTGTCATGATTGAGAGCCAATATATCATCCACATATCTAAACGTATTATTAAATTTTTGCATTAGAAGTTGTTTTGATGGGTCGTAGCTGATTTAAGTCACAGATTGTAACTTGTAACAATACAATAACAGGTCTGCAATACGTGGTGCGCAGTGACTCCCGTTGGAATTCCGATAAATTTGCAATATACGGAATCTCCATAGGAAACAGAATTGTTTCAATAAAATTCAATAAAAGCAGAACACCCACTTTAAAGAGTTATTAAAAAGCCAGCATTGCTTTTAAAGTTCGTGTTCCGTTATAAACATTATCCAATCTCATTGAATTATTCGATGTTTGTAAACTATAATATATGCATCTATGCTGTCGAACTTGAAATAAAGTATATAACAGATACAGTGAAGTCTCCTTTTATACCTTTTATATAGAAATTCATAAAGAGGATCGATTGAGAACAAACTGTACGACAAAAAATATTATTCAAGATTTCAAACCTTGAACATGAAATTTCTATGTAGCGAAAATCAAATCAACTTTTGATTCAATTTTTTAGAGAGGTACTTAACGAAAACTTAGAATGCCTATTTAGACTATATATTTATATCAGTAAAATCGGGTACCTATAAATAGAAAATATATAGCATTTGCTTGTTGCATTTGAGGAACTAGATAAATATATGGTATAACGTTTCAAGTAAATATTTAGTAAAAATTTCGGTCGCCAAACCTCCTTAACATTGGACAGTGGTGTAACTGCGCAACATAAGAACAAACTATAAAATCGGGATAAACAGATTTGACACTATGAACCAGGTAATAGTCTTTTCAGACAATTTCGTAAAATGGTAAATTTTTTCCACTATAATTTTAAAAAGAAAATACGTTCTGATTTATCATGATCATATATAATTTCAAATATAATGTAAAAGTAAAAATAACAAAAGTAACGAACTCCCACGGTTGAACTCAAGGATAATTAAAATGGAAAGTCCTTTATCAAATTGTTGAAGACCCTACATCAACTGTCAAGATGAAGAACAGGAATAAAAGCCCTGTTCATTGATAATTTTCTATGTTTTCTATGTATTGTGTGCGATTTTGTTCCATGTACATTTACTCCATATCCTTTCATTTTCTATTGTGATATCAATGCAGATAAGCTGTTCTCCGTTGTCCCTAATCTGAGGAATTAAGTAGAATTTAATATTTTATAAACTCATTTTATTAGAAATATCAAGGATTTGTATAGTAAGACAAAGCCTTGAAAATGTGAAATGATATTTAAAAAAGGCAATCTTGCGGAAAAGGACTTAAGTTATATTAAGTTCAAGTACAATTGAATTACTGTCAAACGATTTCAATTTCAATTATAACACTCTACAATGCATTTAACTGTAAATATCTACTTATGTCGGGCGTATAAAGCAGTCAAACAAATCAATGTGTTAATGTTTTCTTGATTAACAGGTACACACTAAATTGATCATTAAACCTGGTTTTATAGCTAGCTCAACCTCTCACTTGTACGACAGTTGCATAAAATTAACCTTATATTTACAACAATGTATGAGCAAAACAAACAGACATGTTACTTGGATGGAGAGTTGTCTCATTGGCACTCATACCACATCTTCCTATATCTATAAAAGGTATAATGTCAAAAATTCGGGTAAAATTTGTCTGATATGTGTTCAATTAGTGCATAGCTTTTGTTCTGTAGATTGATAAATATTTGTATACAGAAGCATCACACTGACCTTGACTTTTTTCTATAATTTACAGTATACTAACCTCAGACTTTGTTCGTGGGTCAGTATAATTCTTTAAGATTGACCTATAAATTATCAATCTAACTCAGAGGCAATGGCTACACAAAATAAGTGTCCAAAACCAAAAATCTCAAAACTTCATTGCCTCAATACTGAATCTTAGAACTAAAATACATGTACGGGGTTATTAATCTAACAATTTGGACAGCTCTAATAAGCTATTGCGAAATTGAAGACCATTTGATTCCCATGATATAGCCAAGAATGCTGGAAGTGGCGTTAAGCACTATCAATCAATCATTACATGAAAGGCGGATAAAAAACCGCCAAATGAAAATATACATTATTTAAATTGTTGCACATACAGTTTGTTTTATATTTCAAAACAATGCTGCGGGAGCGATTTTCTTCTATACATGACCATTGTGGCCAACATTTAAGTAAAAAGTGTGAAGTCAGACCAGACAGGCATAGATTACCTTGGCCGTATTTGGCACAACTTTTGGAATTTTGGGTCTTCAATGCTCTTCAACTCTGTACTTGTTTGACTTTATAACTATTTTGATCTGAGCATCACTGATGAGTCTTATGTAGACGAAACGCGCGTCTGGCGTATTAAATTATAAGCCTGGTACCTTTGATAACTATTCAACACGGAGCCTTGGCTCACACCGAACAACAAGATATAAAGGGCCCCAAAATGACTAGTGTAAAACCATTTAAACAGGAAAATCAACGGTCTGATCTATATAAAAACGAGAAACACTTATGAACCACAATAATAAACGACAACCACTGACCATCAAGTTCCTGACTAAGGACAGGTGCAAACAGATACAGCGGGTTTAAACGTTTAAATAGGCGTCAACTTTCATCCTAACCTGAAACAATAGTGTAACATCACAACATAGAAAGACACCATATAAAATATCAATTGGACTGGCTTAACTCAATCAAAGGACATATTAACAAAAACAAGTGAACATACACTGAACGAATAAATTTGATCCATGACACAATGCAAGGTAAATAAAAATGATAAAACTAAAGGCTCTCAAGAGCCTGTGTCACTCGCCTGTATCTACTGTTGTTTTGAAAATCATGTAAAATAAGGGTTAAATCATAATACCAGTATTATATACACTTATAATAATTCAGGCTAAGTTTGGTTTAATTTGGCAAAGTGGTTAAATTAAAAGCAGGTCATCCCATTGTAGTCTTACAATAGTTACTGAAGACCCCATATCATTATTTGAATAAGTTGTCAAGTTGTGACAATTCAAAATTGTTTTTTTTTTAATATTGATGTATAATATTGTTTGAACAAAACAAATAAATAAATCAATATCTTTAATAAACCAATTATAAATACTTAAATCTATAAAAGTTATTAATTTTGTACTGATTTAAAATGAAATCAAATAACTATACATACAAATGAAATAACTTGTTGAAGGAGACAATAAACTCATTGATTTGATAGAATTGTTGAATTCGAAAATAGTACAAAGGGTGTCACTCATTTATACTAATGTGGTATGCTAACAATAAATATTCCTTTATATGAAAATAAATGAGCTTTCAAGATGGTTATACTACATAAAATTTATAGAATAACTAGTCGAAGAATTCAAATAGAAAATTATTCAACGAGTGACCGAACAACACATTACTTCACGAATGCGTGTAGTGCATGAATTAATTATCAGTGTTGTTCGGTCACGAGTTGAATAGTTTACGAAATTTTAATTCTTTGATTAGTTATTCTTTTATTACATTGGCAAATAGCTTTTTAATGAAATTAAAGTAGCAAATGTAAGGAACTATATATTTTCTACGCAGTTACAATTTGTTTTGATCCGACGTAATCGACGTCTTGACAACGCCTATTGTTGTTTGACGTCAGAGGAGTGAAATAATCACGTTTATTTCACATGTGAAATTATCGGTTTTATTTCACTGGGAATCAATGTAATTCATTGCAACCAATGTAATAAAATTATATATTATAATCTTGTGCATCATGAGCAATAAAATACAAATTAAAAGAGTACATAAAAGGCAGACCACATAACAGCGTGACTGTGCTCTCCTTAACGGTTAGTTATCATTATATATTATTAATATAATGTGTTTAATTTTTCATTGTCTATTGTAGTATAAGACATATAGCTGGGTACAGATTTCAGATTATTTATCATGTTTGATTTCCAAAATTCAAAATATCTGTAGATGACATTTTATTCCATCATATTTAATTTGTTTCTTATTTTCCACAAGGACCATTTTGTCAAAATAAAAAAAAGACTTTTACAAGTAAATGCTGGTTTGATTGACCATTGTTATCTCCCATTAAATGTTCTATATTTTCATAATGTAATTGAATATTCCATAATATGAAGAAAATCTGAGATTTTATTGATGATTATTTTGGTGGTACTGAAATTGTTACATAAATGTGTCAAATTTTCAGTATTTTTTTTTATTTGACAGTCTCATTTTGAAGCCTACCTACAGTACATATAAAATGTCGTACCAAAAATACAAATATTTCGAACCTAATTACTATTTCGAAAAAACAACGGCAAACATTATCTTTTACCAAGCACTGGTTTTACATGTTGATAAATTACATCTAATAGCAACACAATTCTATATTTTAGTCCTAAGTCTGAAATAGTTTAAATTATATTTGTATTTTGTTATTCTAAACTCTTCTCCAAAATTGATTGCCCTGAAGATCATAAAAATCAAATCAGTAAAATCAAATATGTCAATAAAGGTATTGATTTTGTAAATATTGCCGCTATTTTTAATGATTATTCCGTTAAAGAAAATTCCTGGCTATTTTGATAATAGTAGACCCCTCTTATTTGTTTATATAAAATCTACCGGAATATTTTGTTTAACTATAGCAAAGTGTGTAAAGATGTTTATATCAGTGACAATACACCTACGTCTTGAAATTGCAGTAATTCCAAATACATTTATGGCCCCAGTTCCCATGTTATAACAGGAGACCTAAACATCTTCCATGAACGGGACTTGAAATAATTCCTTAGTAAAGAACCTAAATATCGTCCTTCGTTAATAATTGATTGGAAAGGTTGTCGTAACATCAACCACGACTCACTCCGTACTTACAGCATGAAAAGGATAATACGAATAATGCTACCAAACGGCAAATTCACTAACATTCCAACTGACTTCATTTTCCAAAATGACATCTATAACAAACGTAAGCTTTCACCTACATCTTAACAAAAGAACCGAATAATATGTAAGTTCGAACTATTTACTAGTGCACTTGATACAATCAAAAGCCTGGTAATAAATTGATCAAATAAGGCTTTTGAAAACAGTGGAATGAATTACTTTTGAATTCTAACATTCGTTGGAAGTACTTGATGAATTGCATGATCATATTTCGAATCTGTTCAAAGTTCATTTTGTTTTACCCTATATACCACTTTGCCTCATTATCTTATTTAGAAAAATCACACCTAATGATATGATCTTTTAAAAGGGTTAGAATGCGATAAATATATGCCCAAACTCTTTTAGTTAATTTTAGTAACATCAAACGAAAGAACTATGTCTATTGGACCTGCTTTGATACGATAAATAAACTCATCATAGATACCAGGATTGAAATTTTATATTAACGCCAGACGCGTTTCGTCTACAAAAGACTCATCAGTGACGCTCGAATCAAAAATATTAAAAGGCCAAATAAAGTACGAAGTTGAAGAGCATTGAGGACCAAACATTCCTAAAAGTTTTGCCAAATACAGCTAGGTAATCTATTCCTGAGGTAGAAAAGCCTTAGTATTTCAAAAATTCAAAGTTTTGTTAACTTATAATTATGAACATATCAATGATAACTCAAGTCAACACAGAAGTGTATATAACTGCACTTGATTATTTACTAGATAACATATTTGTTCGCTATTGAGATCCGTAAATCTTCAAGTTATCGGAGTTCCAATGGGACTAACTGCACCACTTATTGCTGTTACTGTTACGAGTAAAAGACCCATCGAAACAACATCTGATACAAAATTAAATAACACTTTTAGATATTCGGATGACATATTGGCTCTCAATAATGACGACTTCAGTTTGTACACTAAAGAGATTTATCTTGCTGAACTGACTTTAAATAAAGCTAAAACTAACAATGAATAC
Organism: Mytilus coruscus; assembly: GCA_017311375.1. Taxonomy (NCBI): domain Eukaryota; kingdom Metazoa; phylum Mollusca; class Bivalvia; order Mytilida; family Mytilidae; genus Mytilus; species Mytilus coruscus. Next base: position 94,768,126 of record CM029597.1, on the reverse strand, counting down.
TGTCTTGTCCTGGATCTTGATATCTATATCTTTAAGAGAAATTTTAACCAAAATTTACGATAAAAGAGATGATTTTTATTTCCTATTTTAATTATCCATATTTAGATCGTGACGATTCCTTGTCACTATCTTATGATGCTTATATATCTCACCTTGTTCGATTAGCTCGTGTATGTAACAACTTATTTGATTTTAAAGAAAGAAATCTTTATATTATTGAAGATTTTCAATAACACTAACTTGTCAAAACATTTACTAAATTTTATCATTGGTACAAGGACATCATTCGTAAATATAAATCAACGTGCAGACATCTTATACATTCAGGTATTTCACATCCAATCTTTTATGGTAATATACTATACAAATCACAAAATGCAATCATCACCTCAAAAGCTAACCAAACCTTTAAGCAGACTTATTCAGAAGGAATATAGTTACGATACTGTTGTAAGGCCAGTAACGGTGATATTTTTAAAATCAATATTCTTTCATTTGATATGCGACAACACCGTCTTCTAGGAAGTTTGATTTTTTTGCACTTAATAATCCTATTCAACTCTTTTTTGGGGTGACATGAATTTGATATTTGAAATGTACACATTACGACCTTTCCTTTGATATGCTACCTTCTAAGACAATATACTTTTTGTACTCAATGACCCCACCAACCCATTTTTGGGGACAGGCAATTTATATTTTAAATGTACTCTTTATGAACTTTTATTGGATATGCGACAACCTTACTATCTGAAAAGTTTAAATTTTTTGCATTTTTTGACACTACCCTTCGCTTAAGGATGAAACATAGGGTTAAAAGTTTTATTTTTGAATATAGCTCATTCAGATGTTTAATGTGATATGTCACATGACCTCATTTGTCAAAGTCCAAAAAATGATGTAATATCAATTTATTAAAATTACAAGTCAATGCAAAACATGAAAATTTCTAGCTGATTATTTTTCTTTGTTTTTATCACATGTTTTTGGTATTATTTCAAACCTATAACCATGTTAAACTCTTTAATTTATGACAATTTCAGGTCGCTGTTGTTGATTCAAAAAATTTTGCCCCCTCACAAAATTTCAAACTGGAATACATCTAAACCAACAACAGGTATCTCAAATCTGCTAAGCGTAAGATGATCAGCTGATGAAGTACAACACTGTAAAACAAATCCAATTCCATAACTCATTCATTGCACAATGAATAATTAAATATATGATGCAATAGCGAACTTGAGAACCGAAAGTCGTAGAGACATGGGACTACACCTATTCAACTCAGGACCACTTGACTATTTAAAAAGTCACAAGGTCAAGGTTATAGTACCCTTTGAATTACTGGGTGACATTTACTCATGATCTTGACAATGATCTCAAATTCATTGAAGGTCTTAAAATACTGATCATTTATGAAGTTAATAGTAGGTTGATATTTGTTACCATTTCAAAGATATACACAAAAAAAACTATACTTGAAAGAATGATCTCGTCGTAACTTTTAAACGGATGGTCGGAAAGTTTTGAATCTATTGTATAAAATGTAGAGCTCCTCGAGAGAAACGTTTTATTTGAGTTGTTTATGCAGCTATCTTTTTTATCGTTTTCTTAACATTCAAACTTGAAATTTAAGTGTGAACACTTTTTGACCTTGGGTGCTCATGAAAGGTCACATGCATAAAAGATTATTGGTGATGGTCCCTTTATTTCTACGACTTCCGTATGATAATTTTTAAGGGAAATAACTCTTATAGGGTTGATAACTCTTATAGGGGTTGATAACAAAATAATTGTTTATGTTTATAAACATTGCCATCTGTTTCTGTACATGTTGCCATGTCAGGAATATGAAAGTTGTTTTCTATTCGTATGATGTGCTTGAGCTTTTGATTTTGCCATTTGATAAGGGACTCTCTTTTTTTAATTTTCTTTGGAGTTCGGTATTTTTGTTATTTTACATTTTTCAGGTCAATTCTATCTGTAAAGGTATATGCAAATTGTTTCAAGGGAATATAACTCTAAAAGGGGATGATAAAATCCGACGCAGCTTCTTCTGGTAATTCTTCATAATGATTTCTACCTATTGTTTCAATAAGATCATGATACCTCTAAAAACAACAAGGAGGCATATCGAAAAAAATCAATAAAAGGGAGATAACGTCTAAAGGGGATGAGGAAATCCTGGTAATACTTCATGATTAGGTCTACTGATTGTTCAAATTTGGTCATGATGACTTCAATAGAAACAAGGGGAGATCACGTGAACAAATGTTGGAAGAATAAAAAGAAAAAAAAACATTGGGAAAACTAGAAGGTCTATCCAAACGTAGGGGAAAGACCTAAACTATTGAAACCCTTGGATACACCAATTATTCCAGCGTTTGATTGAAATAATACGTAGATTCTTTAAATAATTACAACAAGATGTTATTCAATGAAATTTTATATTTTGTATTTTTTGCGCTTTACTTCAAATAAGATAAATTCGCGGAAGGAACCCCGCTCATCCACTTAATTATTAAGAGCTATAAGCATGCATTAACCATAGTATCTTGGCGTACAACAAAGCAGGACTGTGTGTCGTTTTATTCGTGATAAACAAATATAGAGTATATTTTTTTAATGTTGAAAGTATATGAAAAATATAGGGTATTGGGTGTCCCAGCTGATCGCGGCTAGCATAAACAATTTGGAAGTATGCACCCCTTATCCCTAGTTTCGAGTATGACAGCGGCCGTCTAAAATTTTGTCGTACTGTACATAGTAGATGGATAAACTTCACTTGTTTATATACATTTAGGTAAACCTTTTCTGGAAGACATTTTTACATTAAATTCTTTTCTGTTTATTAAACAACGAACTAGCGTTTAATGTATAATGTGAAATACTGTACAAATCTGTATTTATCTAATTGTAGGAATGAGCATCTGGTGCAGTAAAAGATATATATTTAATGCTATTATTTTTAATATTTATTTCAATAATTTAGATTTATATATACAAAAGCATAAAACAAACCTTGTGTCAAACTTTACTTTTGCTTTAAACTAAATATTTGACACAAACCATAATAACTGTTGAAATCAATGTTAATTTTTAAAAAAGAACTCTTTATTTTTTTCCCTCATGTATGAAGATGTCCATGCTACAATATTTTCCATCTTATTTAGGAAAAAAACTACCACATATATAGATGAGACGAGTTGAAATATTTCATTCATCACTCTTTTGATTGAAAATGAAGTTTAGAAAAATAGTTAACTCCCATTTCTAATTCAGCGTTTAAGTTAAAGGAAGACAAATATAATTTTCCAAGATTTCTATAAAAATTACGAAATGCCATAATATAATAGAGTTCGCTAAGTGCCCCAACTGTCGATTTACAATGCATAATTTTAAGGAATTGTAATTTCTTGATGATTTCACTAGAGTATTTTCAACTGTTAAAATGTTCTAAAAATTAGATAACACATTCTTTTCAGCTTGTAATTAAGGTAGGTCAAAGGAGTCAAAATTCCAACATTGTAATTTTAAATTGTAAATTTGTAACATTTTTGTTCATTTAACCTTCGCACTTCTCAATTCTTAAGTTGTAACATATCTGTCATCCGTCAGAAGAAAATATTCTGATCATTGGCTGATTGGTGACTGATCGATGGTTGATTAGTGACGACTGACTGATCGCTATTCATTATAAATAAACCAATATATATACTCAATTCATTTAGTAATACGAATTCCACTGCAAATGTTATACTATGATTTCGAAAATTCGTACTTATTGATCAACATGTTCAATTTAAACAGCGGAACAAAATGAAAGAATGATTAATACTGCATTACTTTGAACGGGTTATTAATGGATTTTAACCTCTGATGAATCGAACTCGGTTGATTCGAATCACAGTTAAGTCGACTAAATTTTATAGTAAGAAATTGCGATAAATGCAGACTTAAAGAGAAGAATTCAAATCGGATGTTTTGCTTATGTAACCTGATCATTTTCATGAGACTAAAGCTGTGTAAACATTGTATATTTGTATATCAGTTGAAATGACATGTTTATAGTGACCGGTGCTTAACATCTCTGTTGATCGTTCAAACGGAACTTTAGTGTGATGAACATATTTCACCTGATATCAAAACGAAACGAAACGAATTCGAATGATTTAGACAATAATGACAAATTTACAATAATTGAATGCCAAGCAGACGACTCTCACGGAAAGAAAAGTTGTTTACATTTGCATTAGAAATTTGTATGCTAGTTATAGGCAGGGTTTATTGTAGATCGAGTTGTATCATAACAAGTACTTTATCATTGTTTTGCCCTTTGCAATTGATTAAAATAACAACAGGTCACTTTGTAAGCAAAACCAAAAAAATACAGACACTGATAGACAAACACGAGTCGTTATTTATAAACCAAATAAACAAACGTAAAGTAAAAGAGGGGCGAAAGATACCAAAGGGACATTCAAATTCATAAGTCGAAAATAACCTGACAACGCCATGGCTAAAAAGAAAAGACAAACAGACAAAAACAGTACACAAAACTCAACATATATAACCAAAGACTGAGCAACACTAAGCCCACTGAAAACTAGGGTGATCTCGGAAGGGTAAGCAGATCCTGCTCCATATGTGGCACCCGTCTCTTTTGTATAATATGTTGACTCTTACTAGGCATCTTCACCTTTTTTTCTAGATAGCAAATGTCAGTACTAGAGGAAAAAATTCTTGAATAATGAAGAGCATTGACGTCCTTCTGATTGGATTTCAGGTATAAATAATTCCAGTGTCTGTGATGATATTAGATTAGAATGAACGTAATCTGTTTATTACTGGTTAATTGTTTAGTCATGGATTTCGTTTCCATAGATTACTGAAAACCTTTTTAAAACTATTTCATAGATTCAAGTTCGGAAGTTTGGCTGCACCTATAATTTTCATTATGAACGTGATATTAAATCATTATCATAACGCTGATGTTGTTTATAGAGCCTAGTGATATTAGATACGATCCCTGTTAACCTTTTGCTCTTTAACAACATTGTTTTAGGGCATCAATTTGACACTGTAGTAAGATCTATTTATATTGTCTTTATCGGAACTAACACTGACTTATTTGATAAATCAAAACATAACTCAATATACCTTTCTATACAGCTACGAACACTTATGATCTAAAATCCTGTTTATACTTATATTTTGGCACAGGTACAATGACATAAATTTTAGAAACTCTTTAGGACGGCTCTAAACTAAATTCATTGTATGTGTACTGATTAATACTTTAGTCTGGAAAGGCATGTAAAAGAGAATAGAAACGGGGAATGTGTCAAAGAGACGACAACCCAACCGAAGAGCACAAAACAGCCCAAAGCAACCATTGGGTCTTCCATGCAGCAAGACAATACCGCACCCGGAGGCGGGTGTCGACTTGCCCCTAAATAATAGTGTATACTATTTAGTTTGGTTTGTTTACTTATGTGTTGGGGTTGGCTTTGCACTAGCTTTCAGTGACTCCGAGTGATCTAAGATAGATACTCTGTGACTTTTTTTTTTTTAGCTTGTTAGGCATTTTGTTCTTGAGTCTCGAGTCAATCCAAGTGCAGGGGAGGGTTAAGTGCTCACAAACACTTCATTTCTTATGTGCCTGTCCCAAGATATGAACATGTAAGTCAGATGTTTTCGTCAGTAGCTGTCTTTCATATTTGTTTGTTTTTACTTTTGCACACATCAGGCTGCTCTTTTCCGTTTTTATTTTAATTATTATACAATTTATTTACACCACCTTACTAATTCACTTGGCATTCAAACCACAGCTTCATACTGTTTCCAAATTTTATATCTGAATCCATTATATTTCCTTGTATAATTCATGAGTATGTGTCCTTCAGCTATAAATCATTGATAAACATCATGTCTATCATTTGAACAATGCCACTCAGACATGTAAAGAATGTGTTATCTATATATCACAGGAAGAATTATGTATCACACAACACTGAATGGAGTGTAATATAAATAAGTGATACGACAAATGCGTGAATCTAGTTGGCCTGTTCTGTAATGTGTTATGAATTTGCGACATTTCCGATATTTATTTGTTAGGTCAATGATGTATCAAATGATAATAACCCCCTCCCCCTTTTGGCAACGGATATATCTGATAACTACACTAATATATAAAACATCAAAATGTTCTCCTTACATATTCTTTTTGTCGATCAATTTAATTCCATGGTGATGTGTACACGAAGCTTGAAATGACATAGAAGTTAACAACTATAGGTCACCACAAGGCCTTCAACAATGAGCAAAACCTATACCGCATAGTCAGCTATAAAAGGCACAGAAATGACGAAAACACAACTGTACATAACAAAGATAAGTTGGGTTCAATGTCTTGTTTGAAATAAAAATGATAGTATTAGTTTAAAGAAACTAATTGTACTGGAGTAAATGCAAGCTTTTCTTTATAATTTTTGATTTCCAACAATTGATATATTATACATATATGAACTTTATTTTTCATATAGGTTTTGTCCTTTAGTGAAGCATACAACTTCTCTTGTCCAGCACAGGCACAATGGGAGCTTCGGGCCAAATCTGCTTGTGTGTCTCCAAGAAACTATACTTGCCTATACGACGTGACTTTTCGAGTTAATGTATACAGAGATAGATGTAGTAGACCTAGAATTTTAGCTCCTGGTATACATTTGATAAATTAACAATCTATGATTTAAAAAAGTTATATATTGCTGTTACCTTGTTGCATTCATGCTTTATGATAACATAAACGATACTAATTTTAATGCACAGATGCACATTTTGTCAAATAATATCTTTACACAGTAGAATTTGTCGAGCAATTAATGTTACAAACAGTTCAGAAATTCAACGATAGAAAATAACCTTTCACTCCTAGTACAGGAAGTATGACCATTTATTGCATTTCATTGCAGTTATCACTTTGCTATTGACATAAATTATGGAATGGTAGACAAATGAAAAAGATATATATTATATGCTATTATTTCACTGTAGAATTTATTCATACACTTATAGAAGCATATACACTGAACAATTATTTACTCTTATTTTTAGGTTATAAATACGTCTTTCAACCTAACTTAAATAGAGCAACATGCAGCTTAATTCGCTACCAGCCTTTTATTTTCGACACGATAGGGAGAAGCGATTGTACCTTTCTAAAATCATTTTGCAACAGCGAAGGTCAGATGACATATAAAAACGGCACGACAAGGTCAGACAGAACATGTATATGTAATGTCAATGAAGGATATACTTTTGTGACAGAGACGAACAACCAATGTTCCTGCAATCCCTCAAATGAAGATTGTTCTTGCTATATCGGCCTCAATCCGAACAACAGAACGATCGACTCTAAAGGTAAAAGTATTATGTTTTGTTTTTATAAATTTTCATACTATTTATAATCAAAAACGACGAAAAGACAAACAGTACACAAAACACAACAAAGAACCCGTCATTCAACATGTTGAAAGACACCAAAAGGACATTTAAACTCATTAGTCGAAAATAAACCGACAACGCCATGGCAAAAATGTAAAGACCAAAAAGATAAACAATAGTAGTACACAAAACATAACATTGAAAACTAAAGACTGCGCAACACGCACCCCACTAAAATGGGTGCTCCTGGAGGGTAAGCAGATCCTGATCCACATGTGACACCCATCGTGTTGCTCCTGTAAGTACAACCCTGTGATAAGTCTAATTCAGTATGTCACATACGGAGAAAAGGGGACAGGAATGTAGTACGATAATTAGAACATATCACTCGTCATCTGTGAAACAGATCTTCCATAATAATTGAAAAAAAGTCTATGATACGAAGTAAATAGGTACGTGACAATCATTGCTTATGAACTAGTTCTTACAGAACACAAGCATATATAGCACGTGCTTATTTTTAGAATATGCAAATATGATAGCATAAGAACTTAGAGATGCAAATTCGTACAGTTCAATTGAAGGACATCCTGTGTTCAAAACTAACAAATTAAAAGTAATTATGAAGACAATAAACTGATATTGGTGCAGTATTGTTTTCAAAATTGGCATGGACGCACTTTGACACGAACAAACAAAGTTACAATTAAACAAAGACATTTATAAACATTAGACAAAGACTAACATGCACTATAAACAGATAAGCATTAACATAAACAGAAACCAGTACAAGACCAACCGAAACTGAACAGAAACAAAACATTAAAGAACTCTTCATATATAAATGTATATCTTTTTCAGATTTGAAATGCTATGAAAACATAAACTTAACCGAAAGCCGTTCACAAGTAGATGCGTAAGTTTGTTAAATTGAAGAGTTATATATATCACCTTCCGTTTTTGATAGGTCTATCACAATTCACAAGTTAAAATTTTTTATATTAGAATACTAGATAAATGCAATAATTGATTTTGTAATTTTGCTTAATGAATCCTTAAATATGCTGTAGACTAGCTTCGGAGAAACCAAATACGTATAATTCTTTTATGCAGCAAAACCAAAAGTCCAGAACAGAGTAACTAGTTAGCAATGGCAGGAAATTGCCATTGCCATCAGAAACAAAAGTTTTAGTACAATTGCATATAAATAAGAAGATGTGGTATGAGTGCCAATTAGACAACTCTCCATCCAAGTCACAATGTATAAAAGTTAACAGTTATAGGTCAAAGTACGGCCTTCAACACGGCGCATTGGCTCACATGGAACAGCAAGCTATAAAGGGCCCACAATGACTGTGTAAAACAATTAAAACAGGACAGCCACCGGTCTAATCTATATAAAAAACGAGAAACGAGAAACACTTATGAACCACACCGACAAACAACAACCACTGAACAACAGGCTCCTGATTTAGGACAGGTGCATAAAATGCAATGGATTTAAACGTTTCAACAGGCGCCAACCTTCACCCTAACCCGTGACAGTAGTGTAACATTTCAACATAAAAGACACACTATAAAATATCAATTGAAATCGCTTTACTCGATCAAAAGACATTTAAACAAAACAAGTAAACATACACTGAACGAATAAGTTTGATTTATGACACAATATAAATACAATATTAATAAAAAGAAAGAGATGTAGGAACCGTGTCAAAAAAAACTCTAAAGTGGGACAAAATGGCGTTAAATAAAACAACGTACACAGGTAAATTTAAATATAATAATTTTGTTGTTAGGTGTACGGAATACATTTTTATAAAATTAATAAATTTGTTGTTCACAGTACGAGTACAGAAGTGAAAATTCATCGTCATACTAAATATTTATAAAAGGTGGTACATATTAAAAATAGTGAGACGACGAGATATAACAAAAATAAGTAAACATTGAATTACAGAGATGCCTTACAAATTGTGTCAACAGGTCAAATTAACACGAAAGTACGATTTGAGAGTACTCGCAGTTACTGAAAGCTAGTTAAAAGCCAAAAACAATTACTAATAATAAATCATGCATCGGAGACTAAAATCAATTAAACACATACCAGGGATTTTGTGTTTTAACGCCATGGACATGACTTGTGTAATGCCGAAATAAAAGTATCGACAGGCAGTAGGATCGTTAGGATTTAACCTTATAAAAATATGTATCATGTTATATATAGATAAAGCAATTTCTAAATAGAAAATAAACGTGTATGTGTATTTATACATCCCAAAACCATTTGAAAAGAATGCAAATTTCGTTATGTTTTAATTTGTTGATGACAAAATCGATGTTAGTGTCAATGTAAACAATATTCAAAGATCTTATTACAACATTTATAAGATAACCTTTACAATTAAGTTTGTTTAAAGGTTCGATGAGATTAAACGGATCACATAGTAATTTCAGCGCTTTTAGTACAATATTACCGTAAAATTTAGGATGTGAAATACCGTTTTAACAAGTTTTCTACAGGTATAGCCAAAAGTATTATTCTAGGCTTTGCATCTATGAAAGAATTTATCAAATGTTTTAAGTAATTTATGGTAAAGAAATCCCTGACTTAATAAGTTACTAGTGATGCATTGATAACGTTCGTTAAAATTTATGACATCACTACACACACGGGCATAACGAACGAGTTGGGATATATAAACACCGTATGATGGAGCCATAGGAACATCGCCGTCTAAAAAGGAAAATTAACAATAGGGAATGAAAATCGTCTCTTTTGTCGTAAATTTTAGTATGGAGTTTCCTTTAGAAATTGAAATGTCTTAATCTAGAAAAGACAACTACAATACTTGCAACCTTAGGCGTTACTGTTTTAGCGATCAATCAACGGTCATCGATCAGTCACCGATCAGTCAAGTTCGCGTCAAACTCACGTCACCAATCCGTCAGACTTATTCTCTTATCCGGCATGACGTAGCAGCTCCTTAGATACAGCATCCGGGCATCACTGTAGGTGAAGCTTTTCCATCGATACACTGATCATCCTGTAACCGAGGGAACTTGTAATTATAGAACCTGTTAATCATTGGCAATAAACATTTCTTATCAGGTGACAACGGGTGTGAAAATGATAAACTCTTATATCTTTGTAAAGTGTTAATCTGAATTACCGTAACTATTTAAAAATATTAATTAATAATTGTTTAATACAACATTTTTAGATGATGCATACGTATACTGATATCTATATATATAGAGAAGTCTATAAAAGGACCAACCAGCAAATTTACTATGTACCGGATCGTCTAGAATAGACGATACTGTGCAGATAAGGAAAAAATATATAAGTCTAAAATTTGCACAACGATACTAATATAAGATGGTATTATACGAAGATGTTGTTATTAAATCGTGTTAACAAATATTTCGGCTTAACAAATAGCCTTCTTCGGTGTCAATGAGTTTAACAATACTGATTGTGGGTTAAAATAGATCAAAAATACAGGTAAGTTTTAATCTATTGATTTTAATCCATAATCTCGAACATCATAATATAAACAAAACTCGATACTCTAATATACGTGACTGTGTATATTTACATTCCAAAATGAGTGAAATCATTTTGGAATGTAAATATACACAGTCACGTATATTAGAGTATCGAGTTTTGTTTATATTATGATGTTCGAGATTATGGATTAAAATCAATAGATTAAAACTTACCTGTATTTTTGATCTATTTTAACCTACAATCAGTATTGTTAAACTCATTGACACCGAAGAAGGCTATTTGTTAAGCCGAAATATTTGTCAACACGATTTAATAACAACATCTTCGTATAATACCATCTTATATTAGTATCGTTGTGCAAATTTTAGACTATATATATATATATATATATTGAGAAAATGTGATGATTTTGATGAAAAAATTTGATCAAAATTGTATTAAAACGTTAACATTTAAAAATATCTCTTTTATTTATTATTTATTATATAAGGGGTGGATAGGGGTACCCTTCTCCAACCTCCCACTCTTAGAATCTTTTTTCTCTCCCACCTATTTTTGTCTCCCATCTCCTTCCTCCCACTTCCCTCAAAAGCTGTCCACCCCTCTTATATGCCATTTAAAAAAAAACATTTTGAAAATATGGTAATCATGGAAATGTCTTTCAAAGTTTCGGTAAAGCTAATCGTTTACACAATCACTTAAAAGTATACTGTACATTTAGAGTGAACCTTTAAAAACATATACAAGTAATACATTTTCAGTTATGTCTAGATATCATATTTTTACCGATAGATAGATTTAATACAGAAATTATAGAAAACCCGAAAGAGTTCCACGAAAGTCATGTAACGCTAGAATAACTGACTAAACAGTTATGTTGGAAAACAAGAATTCCCACGTACCTGCACACACTAACTGAAATATAACTCCCTGCATGTTTACACACTACTCGTTTTACAAGATGTATCTAGTTTCTCTATTGATTTCAATGCATGCCCTTATGTGCCAGAATTATGCTACACATACAATAACAGAGTCCTGTACGGCGAATTCTCAAACTACAGGAATTTGGTTACATGGTAGGGGATATATGGTAATATTGATTCTGGATGATCTCATAAGTTCACTTCCAGACACCCTACCACCAAATATAAAAGTCCAAAAAATATTGAAGGTATTGAAAGGGCACAACTAATGAAAACTTAAACAATACTGTGCTTTTTATGGTTTGAAAACACAATTTGCTTTGGCTGTCAATTTTTTAACGATCTAGAAATATCTCGAAGAAGTCTTTCATGCATGGAAGTCCAGTTTTCTTTGCTTTAAAGACACTCGACAAGTAGGTGCATTTAGTAGTTTCGATACTAGATCAGTTCATGAAGATGTCAAGTTCTGTATTCATTAATTAAAAGAAGAAGATGTGGTACAATTGCCAATGGACAACTATTCACCAGAGATCATATGACATAGAATTTAATATATCTATACGTAGGTCATCGAACGGCCTTCAACATAGTTACCTATAAAAGGCCCAGAAATGAAAAATATAAAACAATTCAAACGAGAAAACTATTAGCCTGAGTTAAATATAAAACAATAAAGAAAACAGATATGTTTTACGGCAGCAAACGACAACCCCTGAATTGCAGGCTCCTGATTTGGATCAAACACATACAAAATCAGGCGGGGATAAACATGTTTGCTGGCATCATTACATCTATGAACCTCCAGAACATGACTGTCATGAAGAGTTGAAGTAAGAATTCTACATTGTCAACTCTGGCACATACTCGAAAGGCATATAGTCAATGTCATGAATAACTGATTATGAAAATACAAGAGATATATGATTGTTTTATACGTCGCTGCATAAAATAAACTCAAACCTTTGTTCGTAAGCCAAGCTTGAAATAAACTTTACAGTTATGTTATAAATACGTAGAGAAAAATTAACTGACAACAACAAAAACAACATTGATAAGATGTATATGATACATGTCATATAGAATCATTTTTAATCTAAAATCATCAATCTGTGTGAAAAATTATTTCAATTCTCCGTTTGAATGTAATTTGTTTTTCTGTTGACAGTAACCAAATTATCTAGTAAATATATGTTCAAAAGAAATTTGCTCTGTGAGTTCATTGTACTAAATACAACTTTTATTTTTATTTACCCGTGGTGCGTTTCAAATTAAAGTTATTTTTGTCCTAAAATGTTTCTTTTGTCAATCAATGAATATTCATATATACTCCTTAAGTAATGTCTTTGTTTGTGTTTCTGAATTATTGTCTTAATCTAGCTCTTAACATCAACACTTTGTTGTTAATTGTTTAGTTAAAACAAATTTTAGTAGTCTTAATTATCACTGTTATTAACTTCGTCTGCACCTTGTAATAACCGCTGGATACCAAAAATCTACAATGACCAGATGACCAGGTGAATTTACCTTTCTCAATGTTTCTTTGATGTCGACATTTTATCACCCAGATTAATTTGCACATGATCCAGATTACGAAAAATCAAACAACAGTATTTTGTTTTCACTGCATTTATTTGCCAAACAGTTGTGATCAAATTAAAATATCGCACCTAATATTTTGTATATTTTTTTGTGATTTTATGTTCACACGTGGCAAGCTGACTATATGTATGTACTACAGTAGAAAGACAACAAAATAAATGCAATAATAAATAAGAATAACTTCAATTTATTTTCCTGAAGATTTATACACAGGAAAGTGATAGAAATTGTCGGAAATATGTGCATGGCTTCATTTTAGCGTAAATGATTTATAATCTTTTAACTGTCAAGTTATGATTATTACATCCTACATCATACCAAGATATTTACATGAAAAAAGCATACACCGATTCATTCAAGGTTGCCAAACAGTTGTGATCAAAATAAAATATCGCACCTAATATTTTGTATATTTTTTTTGTGATTTTTATGTTCACACGTGGCAAGCTGACTATATGTATGTACTACAGTAGAAAGACAACAAAATAAATGCAATAATAAATAAGAATAACTTCAATTTATTTTCCTGAAGATTTATACACAGGAAAGTGATAGAAATTGTCGGAAATATGTGCATGGCTTCATTTTGAGCGTAAATGATTTATAATCTTTTTAACTGTCAAGTTATGATTTTTACATGATCCTACATCATACCAGGATATTTACATGAAAAAAGCATACACCGATTCATTCAAGGCGAAACTCTATCTAACAAAAGTTAACAATCAAGCCTATTCTCTTAACACGATAAGCTAACAATGTTTCACCGCCTTACCAACGGAAATCGGCGTTACTAAGAAAGGGGATCAATGATTTAAAAATGGCCTTATGTTCGGATAACAGAATAGTAAAAGTAATTGACTGATCGGACGAATCGAACGGATAGGATCTATCGACCTTTTTGATGGATTGAACTCTACTACGTCACATGACAAACTAATACAAATTACGGAATCTTTGTTTCGTTTAGTTTAATTAAAATAGCGACATGTAAAATACGAACCGTTCAAGTACAACTGATCAACATTTTTTTTTCATTAATTTTTAGCAAAGTTTAATGAATTTAAATGAAAAGAAATATACAGATAACACCTAAATTTAAATATTATCATTATAAAGAATGGTCATTTTCGTTTTTATTTAGGTTATATATTTTCAAACCCGGAGAGTTCTAAAACGGTGTTTATATCGCGATTTTGATTTTATAATTTTCCGAAAATACTCTGGAAAATAAAATGAAATGATCAGTTATCGAAAATTTTAATGTATTATTTTCAATATTTTAAAGTTTTGTATCCTTATAGTCTTGAAATTTTTTAAAAGAAGAACTTCTCTCAATCGCGGCTATTAAAATAACAAAAATTACAAATAAAATTGCTGCATTTTCTTTTACAAATAAGAAATATTGGTAATTTTAATCAATGCGAACAACATTTTAGTATGTATTCTCTGATATTCTTTTGATTTTATGAAAAACAACCAATCCGAAACTATAAAAGTACAAAAAACAATGGCGGTCAATAATTTCTATTCAAATAAAGAAATTATTGCATTTTTATTCAACAAAAACAAAAGTTTATGCATATTTTTCCTTCATTTATTCACATTTTATTCAAAATTAGTTATCAAAAGGCATTATAACGACTGATTCCAATTGACGTTGCATTATTTCAAATATGAGAAGAAATATTTGCATTTTAAGCAACGCGTACAAAAATTTAGTATATATTCCCTAAAATTCAGCATATTTTATGAAAAACAAATTATCCTGGTGTACAAAAAGTACTGAAATATTATGGCGGTTTATTATTTGTATTAAATTAAAACAATAGCTGCATTCTTATTCAACAAAAACAAAAAGTTTAAGTATTTTAATTCTGACTATATCTAAATTCTAAAAAATGACTTATCTTGAGGCCTTTAAAATAACTAATTACACATAAAATAGCATTATTTTTCATCAAAAGAAGAATAATTTTGGTAATTTTATACAATGTGAAGAATGTTTTGTATGTATTCTCTGATATTCTTTTAATTTTATGAAAACAACCAATCCTAAACTATAAAAAGTACAAAATCCAATGGTGGTCAATAATTTCCATTCAAATGAAGAAATGATTGCATTCACGTTCAACAAAAACAAAAGTTTATGCATATTTATCCTTCAAAATTCACATTTTATACAAAATTACTTATCAAAAGGCATTTATAGAGACTGATTGCAACTGACGTTGCATTATTTCAAATATGAGGAGAAATATTTGCATTTTAGGCAACACATACAAAATTTTATTATCTTTTCCTAAAATTCAGCATATATTATGAAAACAACCAATCCTGATGTACAAAAAGTACTGACATCTTATGACGGTTTATAATTTGTATTAATATAAAGCAATAACTGCATTCTTATTCTACAAAAACAAAAGTTAAAGTATTTTAATTCTGATTATATTTAAATTCTAAAAATAGACTTATCTTGAGGTCCTTAAAATAACTAATCGCAAATAAAATAGCATAATTTTTATCAAAAGAAGAATAGTTTTGGTAATTTTAAACAATGCGAACAACATTTTAGTATGTTTTCTAATATTCTTTTAATTTTATGAAAAGCAACCAGTCCTGATGTACAAAAAGTACTGAAATCTTATGACGGCTTATAATTTGTATTAAAATAAAGCAATAACTGCATTCTTATTCCACAAAAACAAAAGTTTAAGTTTTTAATTCTGATTATATCTAAAATCTAAATAAAGACTTATCTTGAGGCCTTTAAAATAACTAATTACAAATGAAATAGCATCATTTTTATCAAAAGAAGAATAATTTTGGTAATTTTAAACAATACGAACAAAATTTAAGTATATTTTTCTGATAATCTTTTATTTTATGAAAACAACCAATCCTTAACTATAAAAAGTACAAAAATCCAATGTCGGTCAATAATTTCCATTAAAATGAAGAAATGATTGCATTCTTGTTCAACAAAACAAAAGTTTATGCATATTTATCTTTCATTTATTCACATTTTATACACAATTACTTATCAAAAGGCATTTATAATGATTGATTGCAATTGACGTTGCATTATTTCAAATATGAGAAGAAATACTTGCATTCAAAATTTAGTATCTTTTCCTAAAATTCAGCATATTTTATGAAAAACAACCAATCCTGATGTACAAAAAGTACTGAAGTCTCATGGCGGTTTACAATTTGTATTAAAATAAAGCAATAACTGCATTCTTATTCCACAAAAACAAAAGTTTAAATATTTTAATTCTGATTATATCTAAAATCTTAAAAAGACTTATCTTGAGGCCCTTAAAATAACTAATTACAAATAAAATAACATAATTTTTATCAAAAGAAGAATAATTTTGGTAATTTTATACAATGGGAACAAAATTTTAGTATGTTTTCTCTGATATTCTTTTAATTTTATAAAAACAACCAATCCTAAACTATAAAAAGTACAAAATCCAATGCCGGTCAATAATTTTCATTCAAATAAAGAAATGATTGCATTCTTGTTCAACAAATACAAAAGTTAATGCATATTTATCCTTCAAAATTCACATTTTATACAAAATTACTTATCAAAAGGCATTTGTAACAACTGATTGCAATTGATGTTTCATTATTTCAAATATGAGGAGAAATATTTGCATTTAAGGCAACATGTACAAATATTTAATATTTTTCCCAAAATTCAACATATTTGATGAAAACAACCAATCCTGATGTACAAAAAGTACTGAAATCTTATGGCGGTTTACAATTTGTATTCAAATAAAGCAATAACTGCATTCTTATTCCACAAAACAATAGTTGAAGTATTTTAATTCTGATTATATCTAAATTCTAAAAAAGACCTTTAGAATAACTAATTACAAATAAAATAGCATAATTTTTATCAAAAGAAGAATAGTTTTGGTAATTTATGCTAAATATGTTGGTGTAAACGAAGATAAAACCCCAAACAATATCGTTTTTGGTTGAAATCACATTAACTGTTTGACTGTGGTATTAGGTTTGAAAATTTACTTGGAAACTCAACATATACCCCACGACACTTACCAAAGAGGAAATTCCCAATTATGAAGTTTCACCTTTATGTAGCAACATTCCAATATGCATATGGAATACTTATCAGCCTAGTTGAACCGACAATCAAGAGCTTTCATTTCAAATTATGATTTCCTTGTTAAAGCGTTGCTGCTGACAAGAACGCTTTTAAACCAAGAGAGTTCCATCGGACGGAGTTGAAATCATTCCTTTGTACATTTGGCAGTTTAGGTTTTTGCAGTCAACATTTCATGCACTAAAAATCAGTAGAGTCTAAGCCTTTCGGAACTGTGAGTCCTCAGTGCTCTTCAACTTTGTACTTGATAACTTATCTTTATGATTCAAACGTCACTGATAATGCCTTTGTAGAGGAAATGTATGGCGTACGGAAAGGGTCAAAAGTAAATTGTTTTGCGTATGCCAAATTAAATACAGCATATGCTATATAAATAACAGCTAGCTATAATTTATGTACCCTATGCTGTAATTAATGTCGCCTAGGCTATAATATATAGCATATGCTATAATTTATACAGCATATGCTATAATTAATACAGCCTATGCTATAATTAATACAGCCTATGCTATATTAAATGCAGCCTATGCTGTAATATATAGCATATGCAGCTTAAGCGCCCAGTTGACTTACCATAAGGTTCAAAAGAAAAATAGAGATTACCCTATAATAGTTGAAATATGTACATACTATACATTTAAGTTATAACAGTCCCGAAAGGATCAAAAGTAAATGTAGCATAAGCTGTATTATGCCATATGGTTATAAGGTGGGGTTACTGTCAATCACAAATGATGCTAATATATATTTACTGTCAATCACTCTTCAACTTTGTAGGCTTTCACAAATTAGGACAACGCCAATCAGAACCACATTTTGTTTAGGGTGTGTGAAAATTAAGAGCATTAAGATTAAAGTAATTGATAGTCGAGTTCAGAGAGTTAATGAAATATTCGGAATATTTACATGAAATAATCGTGTTTATCTTAGAATTATATTTAAGAGAGAAAAATAGGGTAGACTGTGCTACGAAATCCCTCAACATATCAGGCAAACAACCAAGATAAAGGTACGGGTACAAAAAACAATGCCTTTGAACGTCTTAAAGTCGCTGTGAGACCTTACAAAATTAGTAAAAATCACACCATACAGCAAGCACTAGCTATAGATTGTCTGTCGTATGATGAAAAATACAAGAATGAGATTGATGTACTATTTATTTTATACTGAATTCAATCATCAGAAATATGTTTACATGTCTGTTTTTTATAGCACAGTTTAGCGAAATGTGTGTTCGTTATAAGTTTTACTGTAGTACGCAATATTCGAGTATATAATAAGAAAAGATGAAATATTAAACGCGGAACTGTCCTAAGTCATCTACTAGTATTGATGGATACATATAAATAAAAGTAATTGAAACAAAAAAAGGAAAACAAGTTTTATGAACACATCCACTTCGTATCCTTACAATCCAAATAAAAATAGTAGAAGGAACACGAAGCAATTTCCGTAAAGTGACCTACGTGTTTTCTTATTTCGCTAAAATGGGATGTACTGTCCAATTTTTTCGCTAAATTGGTTACCGATTTCCTAAAATGTCCGGAAGCGTTTTGTACATGAAGTATCCCATGAAATCTTTTCGGTACATTTGGTAACTGACGTAGTTCTTGTATAGTGATTAACTTTGCAAACACAAATCCATTTAGGATTATGGCATACATGTACAATACAAATACATTTATGCACAATTAAAATAACTTTAGATATACACGACATGAGACTGAAATTGACAAACCGGACAAAGCAGTCATATTTTTCAAGACTTCTAACGGCAACTGTTTCAACTTACATATGTGGTGATGAGCTTATTTTAAAATTTGTAAAGTTTTTTGTATATTTACAACATGATTAAACAATAAAGTCCTTCAGTTTTATTGATCATCAACTTCTTCAGGTTTAGTTCAGTTCAAACTCATTTCATTTGTTATAATATAACAAAAGGGATGACTACTTATGAAGTCTTTCTCCCATTTACAATACATATACAATCTTTATTAGCACGCTGAAAAGTAATTTTCCATTAAAATGTAAGAGACTAATAAATAACAGAAGAAAAAAAACCCAACTAAGTGAGAAAAAATTGGTTACAAATGACAATGATCATCGATATGTGTAGGTTCCATACAGATACTCTGAAAATTACACTATCATAATTTCATTTTCTTTTGCATACATTTGTTCTTCATATTTCATTAGTTAAAATTGCCACATCAGAAAAGATTACACACTAATAAATTATTTTCTCAAAATCAAGATGGCGGCAAACTTGATACGTTTTCAAATGGACATAAATGCTAATGCAGGCTTTAATTTTCTTTAAATTATGGAATATTAAGAGTTAAATGTTATTTCGGATGAGTTTATTGATGTGTAAACTCTGCCTTTCAATCACAAACTTTACAGTATTCAGTTTGTGAGTAAGCAGACAGTTTACACATTAATAAACTCATCCTAAATAGCATTTAATCCAATAATAATTAAGAGCCTTTAATATAATTTTTTCCAATGTATATATATATATATATTTCTTCTTAGAGGGTCTAAATACAGCACAAACAACATTTTCTAAAAGACCAAAAAGTGAAAAGTATATTTTAACAAAACGCATTTGACTAACAGGTCGAACAACAAATGTTCTTAAATCCTGCTGACTGCCATTGGCGATTGCCAAATAAACGGATCACAAGGTGTAATAAATGGATCTTAACTGTATATTTAATACCAAACAGAAAACAATTAACTTGCGGCAAAGATGGTATTTTGCAAACAAAGATGCAAAGATTTTTGTACACCATATCCGGATTTCGACAATTAATGTCTCTTCAGTGATGTTAGGAATCGAAACGGTTATTGAAGGCCACATAATTTACCTCAATTTAGGATAGACTCTTAAATTTTGAGTAAAATTGTCGAAATCCGGATATGGTGTACAAAAATCTTTGCACCTTTCTTCGCAAAATACTATCTTTGCCGCAATATACTTTTTCACTTTTTGGTCTTTTGGAAAATGTTGTTTGTGCTGTATTTAGACCCTCTAAGAAGAAATTTGTTTAGCATGCACACGTATAAAATTGCGGTTTTATCCACCGCAATCATAGGTTTGAACGTTGTTTTCAATTTAGACTTGTTTATATTTTTCGTTTGGGCTTGTATTATATTTGCCTTCGGGTTTATATGATCCGTTCATCCTATTTTGGCTCCTCAAAATTCAAGAGTCTATCCTAAATTGAGGTAAATTATGTGGCCTTCCAATAACCGTTTCGATTCCTAACATCACTGAAGAGACATTAATTGTCGAAATCCGGATATGGTGTACAAAAATCTTTGCACCTTTGTTTGCAAAATACCATCTTTGCCGCAAGTTAATTGTTTTCTGTTTGGTATTAAATATACAGTTAAGATCCATTTATTACACCTTGTGATCCGTTTATTTGGCAATCGCCAATGGCAGTCAGTAGGATTTAAGAACATTTGTTGTTCGACCTGCTAGTCAAATGCGTTTTGTTAAAATATACTTTTTCACTTTTTGGTCTTTTGGAAAATGTTGTTTGTGCTGTATTTAGACCCTCTAAGAAGAAATTTGTTTAGCATGCACACGTATAAAATTGCGGTTTTATCCACCGCAATCATAGGTTTGAACGTTGTTTTCAATTTAGACTTGTTTATATTTTTCGTTTGGGCTTGTATTATATTTGCCTTCGGGTTTATATGATCCGTTCATCCTATTTTGGCTCCTCAAAATTCAAGAGTCTATCCTAAATTGAGGCAAATTATGTGGCCTTCCAATAACCGTTTCGATTCCTAACATCACTGAAGAGACATTAATTGTCGAAATCCGGATATGGTGTACAAAAATCTTTGCACCTTTGTTTGCAAAATACCATCTTTGCCGCAAGTTAATTGTTTTCTGTTTGGTATTAAATATACAGTTAAGATCCATTTATTACACCTTGTGATCCGTTTATTTGGCAATCGCCAATGGCAGTTAGTAGGATTTAAGAACATTTGTTGTTCGACCTGTTAGTCAAATGCGTTTTGTTAAAATATACTTTTTCACTTTTTGGTCTTTTGGAAAATGTTGTTTGTGTTGTATTTAGATCCTCTAAGAAGAAATTTGTTTAGCATGCACACGTATAAAATTGCAGTTTTATCCAACGCAATCATAGGTTTGAACGTTGTTTTCAATTTAGACTTGTTTATATATATATATATATATATGGACCTTGAGTCTGAAATAAAGTTTATCTTATCTTATCTTATCTTATCTTATCTTTAATTTGAATTTAATTTATTTATTTATGCACACAGTTGTACCCCCAAAGGGGTTGATGGCATACAATACATTTATCAATACAACAAATATAAAACAACACAAATAACAATTATACATAACAGTATTGACACTTCAATATTATGCAGCTATAGAGTCCACTTTCCTCGGTGATCAGGACTTTTTATAAATAGAGCAGCAAGCTGCATAAGTACCTTAGATGACAAACCTTTTAACAACTTCTCGTCATTTACTATATCATTTGTGTAATTTTCTTAATAAATCCCTGCCTTAATGTCATATTTTTTGTACATTCAAAAAAGAAATGTTTTTCATCTTCTACAACATCCAAATTACATTGATTGCATATTCGATCTTCTCTTTTAACTTTCTTATATCGCCCTTTCAATTTCTAAAATACTAATTCTGATTTTACTTGTAAAATGTAAGATTCTATTTCGTAATTTGTTTTTATTTTACTATATATTGTATAACTTGTGTAAAGGAATAACTTGTTATCATCTGTAAGAGATGACATTTTTTCTTTAATAGATCTGAAACATGTTTGAACAATATTTTCTTCATTTTAATTTTTGCTACCTTTTGTCAATAAATCGAAGTCTATTTGCAAATTTGGACAGATCGCAGTCAAAAAAAAGGGAGTCTGCAAATTGATACAGTTGTATATATATTTTGAATTGTTCGGTAAATACCGAAAAATTAATTTTCCCGATTATGTATTTACTTTAATTTGCGTAATATACATTAATGTGTTAAACATTTTTCAATATTATCAACTTGCATCATTTTACATTGCTAGATGTACCACCCAGGTGTTTATGGTGACTTGTAAGTGGTACTGTCTTAATTGCCTTCAAACACAAAGAAGTATCTGTATTGTTTCCTTTTATATGGAATGAATGACATTGGCCATTTTTTATTACCACATGCCGAGTTCACACAGATCATGATCTATCACATGTTATATCGTTTATCTGAGCTTCATCTTGACTTGACTGACCTTTCTTCGTCCGTTACCTAAAAAAGTGTTTTCTTTCAAGATTTATATCGTACAAAATGTAATGTTAAAAATTAAAAAAAAACGCTAGATTGAATGTCAAATCGTATCGAAAAATGTGGCATTAAAATGAACAATACATTTTATAAAATATATACAAATTTGGTATTTTTAATAGTAAAATGTAAAGGAGACATATATTTTTGTAATTGTCAAAGAATTCGTGATCGATATTCAAAATTTGTATTTGTCAGCATTTTCGAAGGATTGGCGGTGACCAGATTCACCTGTAGAGAAAAGGCATTATTTTCCGATGTTCAGACAGTTTTAAATCGATACAAATTGACCATGATAATTGGTAAAGTGATTTTCAACATTCCTCAGTTCTCTCTTGGCTGTTGTAAAGGAGGAAAGAAATGTGAAATAGAACAACAAGATGGTAGCACAGTGGTAACATCGATTCATCAAACTGGATGTAGCTGTATATTGTCACTGCCATAAAAAAGTTATTATGTCATAGTAAGACAAGGAACATGCTTATAATGTCAAATTGATTAGCAACAGAAAATGTATACATCAGGGCCAAGAAGGCAGAAAAAGATGCAGATTACCGACATCGGACTACTCTATTAAATGTATGTCCCCACTGTACCGTTTGTCTATACCTGTTTTTCCCTTTATTTTCGTCTCATGCCCCGGTAATCTTACAACATGCCATTATTTTGATGAAAAAACACTAGTTGGTTACAATATTGACATCTTCAAAAATCTTTAAAACATGAAAATTCAAACAATGAAAGAAATTTGTAAGTTGTAATTTGTAAACATTTTGAAACCCAAGGCGATTATGACCATTTTGATTGATCATGAAATTTTGCACACTGAAGACATCTTGGATAATAACGAGGTTACAGATAAACATTTTGAAAATTAAAGACATAAAATTGCAACAGTAAAATAAAAATGGACAAAAATACAGGACCTGACAATTTCCAATGAAATACTAAAGCATAGTTCTATCGTTAGGTCCAGATGTATTACAAAACGTTTAACTTAATTTCAGACTGGAAAGTACCCTTCGAACTGGAGGAAATCATACGTCATACTGATTCTAAATCTGGTGATAAACAAGATATAAACAACTACAGCAATACATCTCTTCAAAATTACCTATCAACACTTTTTGCTCGTTTTAACTATATTATTTTCTGGTACTATAATTTAAATTTGAGCCCCAATTCACTACAAAATGAAACAGTTTTGGACATTTAAAAATTATGTTATAATAAAACACCCATGCAACCACGCATCCCATATCGCATGATAGGACCCGACACTACTTTAGTGTTTCGGCAGTTAAGCTTGGGATGGTCATTTTAAGATGCATTATTTGAATATAATCAAATATGAAAGTTATTCATGTATATATTGAGATATTTATATTTTAATTCTTCTTCAATAGATCTAGTTATTATGACAGATCTTCCATCATCAGGGTCCAACTGTCAATTTTATGTTAAAGTCTTTAACTTTGATCTACTAAGCATATCTCCAACACTCTTGTGTTTGCTATACGCAACTATTGGTACTGTATTAAATATTGCAATTTTGTACACAATCTTCGTCAAACTGTAATAAATGCCAGAGTTTCAAAATACGTTTCTTTATTTTACGTATATATAGATTATATTTCGTTATTAAAACTAATGGAATATTTTGTTTTGTTTTGATTTGTTTTATTGTAGTAATTCAGTACGGTCAATTGATAAAGCATCAGTAATACTATCATCTATTTCCACGTTATCATAACCTCTATCTAATAATTTCACTTTGAAATTAGTTAGATTGTTTATTAATTTGTTATGGTCACTTGTGTTTCTAATTTGCCGTATTGCTTCACCTTTAATACATCCTCTGAATACATGCTGTGAGTGACAGCTATTTCTGTGCAGAAACAGATAAGAATTGGTTTCTTTAAAATGTATTTCAAGGTCAAGAATGCCATGTGTTGTAAATCTTTGACCTTTGACTACATCAACATCTAAGAACAACATTTTATCGTTTGAGATTTCATAGGTGAACCTTAATAAGGGTTATAATTATTTGCTAGACTAAACAAATCTATAATTTCATCTGATGTCCCATCATATATTATGAATCCATCGTCCCTATATCTGTCATTATAGAATATTTTGTCTTGATGTTGAAATGCAGAAATAATTTAATTCATTATTTCGGACATAAGTATGTCACAGATTTTCGGTGAAGGAACTGCACCAATTGCCGTACCTATTATTTGTTTATAAATTTTCCATCAAATTCAAATACATTGTTTTCTAAAATGATTCTCAACAAATGTATTAATACATTAACCGGCGGAGCATTGACTTTGAAGTTTGATTTGTCAAAACTGTCATAGGCTCGTTCAACCGCACTCAATAAAGCTTCTTGAGGTAGATTAGTAAACATCTGTGTTATATCATACGAAACTAAAGGCTATTTGCCATAGGTTTTAATTTCTCAATGATATTAACGAACGATGTAGTATCTTTTGTATATGTAGACTGATTTTGAACTATTGGTATAAGAAAATAGTCAACGTAATGACCTATAAGTTCAGTTACAGAACCACACTGCGATATAATTGGTCTGCCAGGTGGAATTATATTTAATTCATTTAATCCATCATGTTGTATTTGTTTGAACGTCTCCGTTTCAAGACGGTGAATTTTCGGAGAATATAAATTCTCCTAAACGTGCATCTCTTAATTTTTGATCATTTGTTAAAAATTTGAATGATATATTGTCGATTATGCCTTGGTCGTATAGTGATTTAACATACTCAATGACCTGGATTTTCAGTTCTGCCATGTTAAATGAATCTAATTGGCAGTAATGTTGAGTATTTAGTTGTCTTGTGACTTCTGTTATGTAATCTAGCCTGTCTAAAATAACACAATTTGAATTTTTATCTGCCTTTTTTATTACTATTGTTTCATCATTTTTCAAATTGCGTAGCGCTATTCTTTCGCCCTTAGTAAGATTGTTTTTTACATTTTTTTTCTATTGGTAGAAAAGACAATTCAAGCTTTGTTAAATCTATATAATTTTCCAACGTATGGCACGTAGAGGCAGGTTTATATCCTGTATTGCTACGAAATGGATGAAGGTCAGTTTTTCTTGACTGAACATATACCGACATCGTAGTTTACTAGCAAATTCACTGTAGCCTTTTAGTATAGACATTTTTTCATTTTGCTTGATGGCGTTGGTATAAATTTCAAGCCTTTCGCCAACAGCATATATTCCTGATTTGATAATCTGCGTTTTGATAGATTAATTACATGCTTTTCGCATGTGCAGTTCTTTGCTGCATATTATATTCATTCCGTTCTTTTTATTGTAGAATCGGAATTTTTGCTTTTAGCATTTCTATTAAAACGACGTGCCATTTTGAGTTCACATTGGGTGATTCTCTTAGCTACGTGCCTTGTTGAGCTCACATTAGGTGGCTGAAGAATATTTAGGTTTACACATGTTATAAACCTTCAAAAGAGATCCGCCCACATTCACGTGGGTTGATAGGCGGGATAAGATAGCAGTGAGATGGGATGTTTGATGGGATACAGTGTTAATTTATTGTTCCGGTGGACAAAGCTTTTAGCCTTGAGTTAAAAATACTTGATGGCCTGATTTACTTTGAGAAATTCAACAAAACAATGTGACTCATTTATACGGACAATTTCAGAAGTCACAAGACAACTAAATACTCAAAATTACTGCCAATTAGATTCATTTAACATGGCAGAATTGAAAATCCAGGTCACTGAGTATGTTAAATCACTATACGACCAAGGCATAATCGACAATATATCATTCAAATTTTTAAAAATGGTCAAAAATTAAGAGATGCACGTTGAGGAGAATTTATATTCTCCGAAAATTTACCATCTTGAAACGGAGACGTTCAAACAAATACAACATGATGAATTAAATATAATTCCACCTGGCAGACCAATTATATCGCAGTCTTATAAACCTTGAAGAGATCCGCCCACATTCACGTGGGCTGATAAGCGGGATAAGATAGCAGTGAGATGGGATGTTTTATGGGATACAGTGTTAATTTATTGTTCCGGTAGACAAAGCTTTTAGCCTTGAGTCAAAAATACTTGATGGCCTGATTTACTTTGAAAATTCCACAAAACAATGTGACTCATTTATACATCATCAACACGGACAATTTCTCACTGCTATCTTATCCCCGCCTATCAACCCACGTGAATGTGGGCGGATCTCTTTCAAGGTTTATAACATGTAAACCTAAATATTCTTCAGCCGCCCAGTGTGAGCTCAACAAAGGAACGTAGCTAAGAGAATCACCCAATGTGAACTCAAAATGGCACGTCGTTTTAATAGAAATGCTAAAAGCAAAAATTCCGATTCTACAATAAAAAAAAGAACGGAATGAATATAATATGCAGCAAAGAACTGCACATGCGAAAAAGCATGTAATTAATCTATCAAAACGGCAGATTATCAAATCAGGAATATATCCTGTTGGCGAAAGGCTTGAAATTTATACCAACGCCATCAAGCAAAATGCAAAATGTCTATACTAAAGGCTACAGTGAATTTGCTAGAAAACTACGATGTCGGTATATGTTCAGTCAAGAAAAACTGACCTTCATCCATTTCGTAGCAATACAGGGTATAAACCTGCCTCTACGTGCCATACGTTGGAAAATTATATAGATTTAACAAAGCTTGAATTGTCTTTTCTACCAATAGAAAAAATGTAAAAACAATCTTACTAAGGGCGAAAGAATAGCGCTACGCAATTTGAAAATGATGAAACAATAGTAATAAAAAGGCAGATAAAAATTCAAATTGTGTTATTTTAGACAGGCTAGATTACATAACAGAAGCCAAAAGACAACTAAATACTCAACATTACTGCCAATAAGATTCATTTAACATGGCAGAACTGAAAATCCAGATCATTGAGTATGTTAAATCACTATACGACCAAGGCATAATCGACAATATATCATTCAAATTTTTAACAAATGGTCAAAATTAAGAGATGCACGTTTAGGGAGAATTTATATTCTCCCGAAAATTCACCGTCTTGAAACGGAGACGTTCAAACAAATACAACATGATGGATTAAATGAATTAAATATAATTCCACCTGGCAGACCAATTATATCGCAGTGTGGTTCTGTAACTGAACTTATAGGTCATTACGTTGACTATTTTCTTATACCAATAGTTCAAAATCAGTCTACATATATAAAAGATACTACATCGTTCATTAATATCATTGAGAAATTAAAACCTATGGCAAATAGCCTTTTGGTTTCGTATGATATAACACAGATGTTTACTAATCTACCTCAAGAAGCTTTATTGAGTGCGGTTGAACGAGCCTATGACAGTTTTGACAAATCAAACTTCAAAGTCAATGCTCCGCCGGTTAATGTAATAATACATTTATTGAGAATCATCTTAGAAAACAATGTATTTGAATTTGATGGAAAAATTTATAAACAAATAATAGATACGGCAATTGTTGCAGTTCCTTCACCGGAAATCTGTGACATACTTATGTTCGAAATAATGAATCAAATTATTTCTGCATTTCAACATAAAGACAAAATATTCTATAATGGCAGATATAGGGACGATGGATTCATAATATATGATGGGACATCAGATGAAATTATAGATTTTTTTCGTATAGCAAATAATTATAACCCCTTATTAAAGTTCACCTATGAAATCTCAAACGATAAAATGTCGTTCTTAGATGTTGATGTAATCAAAGGTCAAAGATTTACAACACATGGCATTCTTGACCTTGAAATACATTTCAAAGAAACCAATTCTTATCTGTTTCTTCACAGAAATAGCTGTCACTCACAGCATGTATTCAGAAGATTTATTAAAGGTGAAGCAATACGGCAAATTAGAAACACAAGTGACCATAACAAATTAATAAACAATCTAACTAATTTCAAAGTGAAATTATTAGATAGGGGTTATGATAACGTGGAAATAGATGATAGTATTACTGATGCTTTATCAATTGACCGTACTGAATTACTACAACAAAACAAATCAAAACAAAAACAAAATATTCCATTAGTTTTAATAACGAAATATAATCCATATATACGTAAAATAAAGAAACGTATTATGAAACACTGGCATTTATTACAGTTTGACGAAGATTGTGTACAAAATTTTAATATTCAATACAGCACCAATAGTTGCGTAGAGCAAACACAAGAGTGTTGGAGATATGCTTAGTAGATCAAAGTTAAAGACTTTAACATAAAATTGACAGTTGGACCCTGATGATGGCAGATCTGTCATAATAACTAGATCTATTGAAGAAGAATTAAAATATAAATATCTCAATATATACATGAATAACTTTCATATTTGATTATATTTAAATAATGCATCTTAAAATGACCATCCCAAGCTTAACTGCCGAAACACTAAAGTAGTGTCGGGTCCTATCATGCAATATGGGATGCGTGGTTGCATGGGTGTTTTATTATAAAAACATTCCTCAGTTCTCTCTTTGCTGTTGTAAAGGTAGAAAGAAATGTGAAATAGAACAATAAGATGGTAGCACAGTGGTAACATCGATTCATCAAACTAGATGTAGCTGTATATTGTCACTGCCATAAAAAGTTATTATGTCATAGTAAGACAAGGAACATGCTTATAATGTCAAATTGATTAGCAACAGAAAATGTATACATCAGGGCCAATTAGAAGGCAGAAAAGATGCAGATTACCGACATCGGACTACTCTATTAAATGTATGTCCCCACTGTACCGTTTGTCTGTACCCGTTTTTCCCTTTATTTTCGTCTCATGCCCCGGTAACTATGGCAACTGGTAATCTTACAACATGCCATTATTTTTATGTAAATAAAACACTAGTTGGTTACAATATTGACATCTCCAAAATCTTCAAAACATGAAAATTCAAACAATGAAAGAAAGTTGTAAGTTGTAATTTGTAAACATTTTGAAACTCAAGGCGATTATGACCATTTTGATTGATGATGAAATTTTGCACACTGAACACATCTTGGATTATAACGAGGTTACAGATAAACATTTTTGAAAATTAAAGACATAAAATTGCAACAGTAAAATAAAAAATGGACAAAAATACAGGACCTGACAATTTCCAATGAAATACTAAAGCATAGTTCTATCGTTAGGTCCAGATGTATTACAAAAACGTTTAACTTAATTTCAGACTGGAAAGTACCCTTCGAACTGGAGGAAATCATACGTCATACTGATTCTAAATCTGGTGACAAACAAGATATAAACAACTACAGCGATACATCTCTTCAAAATTACCTACCAACACTTTTTTGCTCGTTTTAACTATACCATTTTATGGTACTAAATTTAAATTAAATTTGAGCCCCAATTCACTGAAAATGAAACAGTTTTGGACATTTAAAGAAAATTATTTTAGTTAGGTCGGCCATCTAGGTGGAACCCCCTGATGGACCATCTGTGCCAAGATTGGATCCTATTGGTCAAGTAGTTTCAGAAGAGATTCTTTATTAATTTTTTTCAAAATAAGCCTAATTTGCGTAATCGGCAAAATCGACAGAATAAAAAAATCGGAAAAAGCCGATATACATGTTAAACTACTCCTTTTCATGATGATACAGTTCAAATGTTAGCTCAATTCGCTAAAGAATGAGACGGTTTTGGTCATTTAAAGAAAATTCTTTTTTTAGTGACGTCGGCGATATTGGTTGGAGGACGGAGCTACTGGACATACTTGAAAGGGGACGACCGTAACACCGAAAGAATACCGTAACACATGTACAAATTAAGATACTTCTGTTTTCAGTCCTAATGACTGTTTTAAAATTAGCACGTTCCGTAGTTGTAGGGTTTAGTAAATAAAGTATTTTGTGTTCATTTGAAAATTGTATACAATTGGAATTTTCAGTGGAAAGTTAATTGAACAAATCGAGTCTTAATTAATGATTAAGCTTATAATCCAATAGAAAGCGTTCTACGTCTTCTATTTTATTACAACTACATTGTGTATTACAAATTCTGTATTCTCTTGGTGTTTAAATATATCTCAAAGTTATGAACGCCAATTCTTATCTTTGTATTTACATTTTCTTATATCAAAATCATGGAAGGACAAATAAAATTCTTTCTCCATACTAAGTTTCATTTTTTATTGGAGTTAAAATTATTTATTTTATTCTTATACAGATTTTTGTATTTATTTATCATTTCATTTTTATATCAGATTTTTAGAGTTCACATGCTTATTATTTTACAATTACAGATTTTATCTACAAGTTCATTGTCTGGTATAATGTTTTTGACATATGTATACAATTATGAATAAGTGCCCTCTGAATTAAGAGATAACGCTATCAATAGTTATTTTCTTAGTCATGAGAAGTTATTACATTGACAATATATACATGTATGTTAAAATAGCAAACCCTTCTGTCCTTCTGACGACTACGTCATACTAGCAGTTTGTCGGACTTGTGGGATGCCGGACTAGTAGGGTTGTCTGAATGTAAGTACTACCCCGATGTCTTGGATTTGGGATGGATCTTAATTAATGATTGCAACATTAGAAAAAAGTAGTATTTTAGATCATGAATTCAGTTGTGGGAATACCATTGTAATAGTCTTACCTCCATAGACCCACTTAATGGAGACTTTACTACGAGTACGATGTTTAACCAGAAGGAACTGCTCAGCCCTCCGAAGCACCGAAGTTCACTCCCAATAGTTTGAATTGTTTGTTATCATCGGTGTCTATATTTTACCTGTTCAGGTATACCACAGGTTGTATTGTTCGTCATTATTTCTGTCATCATGTTACACAAGTTTGTCAATCAAAACGCTCCTTTTTGTGATTTTGTTTGTCGGCTGGAGTATTCTGCATGGTTTGCGTTTTCGACGTATATCTGTTATATGTTTTAAATTCACATATGGATTCGTAAACTTATGATGTTCACACAGTACCAGTACAGTTATTTTCACAAATGAAAGGTTCTGTGACATGTCACATATACCCTTGCTCCCCATTTTCGGATAAAATTTTATAAAGTGATGATCGGGTGAAAGAACGATGGGAACAACAGCAAACGGTTTAGTGCCTATTATGGACTCGTTTGAGAGCAGAAATGTTAACACTTTGTGATACTGTATTAATATATGTCAGTAGAATGTTGTGTCCACACCAACTCTCTCATGTACATTTTATTATTTGCTATTCCAACATGCTGTGCGGCTGGTGTAGTACCTTCATATGAAAATGTGTAGTTTCATTGGTATGTATATGAAGCTCAATACTAAAATTAAGAAATAATTTTGGTATCCATGATTTGTTGAGATTTTGTCCACGGGCAGGCATTATGTTCGTAAAAATTTTACCCCGAGCATTAGCGAGGTGTAAAATTACGAATATAATTCCTCCCGTGGTAAACTCTACAACAAATCATGGATACCAAAATTATTCGATTCTAATAGGGCATTGAAGGTAAATATAAATAACCTGCATAGGTAAAGGTTGTGTATACATTAAGGCTGTTCCAATTTTCTCACGCTTATGAAAAAATGCTTGAATAGAAAGAAATATAGTTTAATAAAAATGAATATCAAATTTAGATGACAAATTCATCAGTTTAGACAACTAAATGTGTCTTTAATAATTGTCGAAACTGTGCATTTTAATACATGTTTTTGGGTGAAGGATTTTAGAACAGCAAAATCGACGCCAGAATGTAGAACGTAAACAACACGTCATCGTGCTTGTATTATATGAATGACAGCACAGCACGATACTGCACGAAAAACGTCGACAGAAGATTTTAAGAAATAATGACAAAATGGGATTTTTGTATTTTATACTTGTACATAATGCATAATTTGAATTTATCAGTTTCATTGATTGCGCATGTGTAACTTAAAGTATATAGGAGTTATATTTAAGTTTGTTTACAAAGCGAATGAAGGACGTCATATTAGAATGTGATTCTAATTTTGAAAGTTACGTTAGGGTTCTACATCAATAAAACTGCAGGATAATAATGAAGCAAACCTATGGTGTTTTGTTTCTGTTTGATACCCGTGATGTGAATTTCTCACTTATTATGAGTAATAGGATAACTATATTTGGTATATGGCTTCCTTGCAACGTCTACATGTCCGTCAGACAGGGTTCACCTGACCTCGACTTCATTTCATGGAACAGTGATCTAGGTTAAAGTTACATAATTAGGTTCGTTTCTCAAATACTATAGGCAGTAGTTCAACTATATGTGGTGTATGGAATGATTGTAAGGGGTACATGTCAGTCTGGCAGCCTTGACCTCGTTTTCATGGTTCATTGGTCAATGTTAAGTTTTTTGTGTTTTGGTCTGTTTTTCAAATACTATAATCAGTAGGTCAACTATATTAAATGTATGAAATGATTATAAGGTGTACATGTCTGCCTGGTAGGTATCATCTGACTTTCAACTTGATCTCATTTTCATGGTTCATTGGTGAATGTTAAATTTTGTGTTTTGGTCTGTTTTTTTTTCAAATAATATAAGCAGTAGGTTAACTATATTTGGTGTATGGAATGATTGTAAGGTGTACATGTCTGTCAGGCAGGTGTCTTTTGTCCTTGACCTTATTCTCATGGTTCATTGGTCAGTGTTTAGTTTTTGTGTTTTGGTCTGTTTTCTAATACTATAAGCCATAGGTCAACTATATTTGGTGTATGGAATGATTGTGAGGTGTACATGTCTGTCTGGCAGGTGTCATTTGTCCTTGACCTCATTTTCATGCTTCATTGGTCAATGTTAAGTTTTTGTGTTTTGGTCTGTTTTCTAATACTATGAGCCATAGGTCAACTGTATTTGGTGTATGGAATGATTGTAAGTTGTACATGTCTGTCTGGCAGGTGTCATTTGTCCTTGACCTCATTTTCATGGTTCATTGGTCAATGTTAAGTTTTCATGGTTTGGTCTTTTTTTGTATACTATAAGCAATAGGTCAACTATGTTTGGTGTATGGAATGATTGTAAGGTGTACATGTCTGTCTGGCAGGGTTCATCTGACCTTGACCTCATTTTCATGGTTCATTGGTCAGTGTTAAGTTTTATGGATAATGTCTTTCAATCCCCCCCCAAAAAAATGAAACCATGATTTTCTCTAATACAGAAGTTGCAAACAACTTCGATTTCTCCTTTAAAGGTAAATCCATACCTCTCAACGCTATTCCTAAACACTTAGAAGTTACTCTTTCTTCTGATGCAAAATGGAACGAACATGTTGAAAATATATATACAAATATATATCGAAACACTTGGCCGGATGTATTGCGAAAGTTAAAATTTAAAATGAATAGACAAAATCTTGAAATAATAACTGATAATCTTGCTTTGGTGACTCAATGAAGTACCGCCTTAGTTATGAAGAAAACTGCTATATTTTCTAAAATATCTACATATTTATCAAAGGGTCTAATAGATTCCTCATTGTCTAACTTTGAACATTTCTACTATGCTGTATACATCATCATAGTATCCATACTCTTCACTCATGTATTTTGTCTATTTTTGTAGTTTATTCTTCATCTTTGTGCTTCTTTTTCTAGGTATGCTTTACACCTGACTTCTCGAAATGATCTTTTGTACAACATTAGTGCATGCTCTATATGTTATATGTAAAATAAATTGTAATATTGTTTCAAGGAGAAGATAAAATTGAGAATGGAAATGGGAATGTGTCAAAGAGACAACAACCCGACCAAAGAGCAGAAAACAGCCGAAGGCCACCAATGGGTCTTCAACACAGCGAGAAAATCCCGCACCCGTAGGCGGGCTTCAGCTGGCCCCTAAACAAAAATGTGTACTAGTTCAGTGAAAATGGACGTCATACTAAACTCCAAAACATATAAATGAACCAAAATTAAAAAACATACAAGACTAACAAAGACCAGAGGCTCCTGACTTGGGACAGGCGCAAAAATGCGGCGGGTTAAACTTGTTTTGTGAGATCTCAACCCGTCCCTATACCATTAGCCAATGTAGAATAAACAAACACAGCAACACGCACAGTAAAACTCAGTTTAAAGAAGCCCGAGTCCGATGTCAGAATAGGTAACAAAAGAAACTAAGCAAAATGACAATGATACATAAATTAACAAAGGACAACTAGCAGTTACTGACATGCCAGGTCCAGACCGCAATCAAACTGATTGAAAGATTATGTCTTCATCATATGAAAATCATGTACAATCCCTCCGTTAGGGTTTAGTATCATACCATCATAAAGTATATGAGAAGAATAATGGATGTTACAGAGAGCTCTGAATATTTCTAAAACTATAAAATTATGTATGATAGAACTAAGATTTTGGTGTCATTTCAAAGTAGAAAGTAAGTTTTCCTGGATGCACTTTTTCTAGAAGGAATAGCCCGTTTCGACTTTTTCTATATTTCTGATTCAAATAAGAAAGTCGGCAGCTGAAGACTAGTCCCTAAAAATGTTCCCGTTAATTTCTTAAGAGCAGTACTATGAATATTTCTAAAACTTTAAAATAAAGTATTATAAAATTATGAACTTGGTCCCACTTTAAAGCTGAAATTAAATTCTCCTGCTGTATGTACTTTTGTCACTGGCATATCTGTTCGTGTTTCGGCCTAAGACAAAAATTGAAGGATTATTTGGACCATGTCTTGATAATTTTATTATCAGGTTTGCAAATTTTATAACAAAATGTATACTTATAACAACAAAATTATTTTATTTACCTGTGTTTAAAGTTATTGCAAATGGCTTATATTTTTGTTCGAGCATATTGTTTTCTTAAATTGTTTAACATTTCATACCGATATAACATGTTACTTTTATTATTCTTCCTTAGTTTATTTATTTTGAATTTGCATTGTATCATAGGTCAAATTTATTTGTTCAGTGTATGTTCAATGGTGTTACTATGTCCTTTGATTGAGTTAAGCTATTTCAGTTGATATTTTATAGTGTGTCTTTCTATGTTGTGATGTTACACTATTGTTTCAGAAAAAGGGTGAAGGTTTGGTACCATTAAAACGTTTAAACCCGCTGCATTTGTTTGCACCTGTCCTAAGTCAGGAATCTGATGTTCAGTAGTTGTCGTGTGTTGATGTGGTTCATAAGTGTTTCTCGTTTCTCGTTTTTATATAGATGAGACCGTTGGTTTTCCCGTTTGAATGGTTTTACACTAGTAATTTTGGGGCCCTTTATAGCTTACCGTTCGGTGTGAGCCTAGGCTCCGTATTGAAGACCGTACTTTGACCTATAATGGTTTACATTTATAAATTTTGACTTGGATGGAGAGTTGTCTCATTGGCACTCATACCACATCTTCTTATATCTATATATTATGGATTTAATTATTACAGATCTGAACATTTACCTAATGACACTGCAGGTGCTAAATTGCAACTGCACGGACGTACATAATATTAATATGAATATTTGCCGCTTTCAGAAGTTTGTCATCCGACAAATTATTTAGTTTGTTGTAAATCAATTATCGTTGAGAAATTTGTTTAATGTCAAATAAAAGTGAGTAATTTCATATTTATGATGTAGTTTTGTACAGCAAGTGTAGCGTTTGCAACATGGAAAGGGCAGTAACTGAAATCGGGTACATTGGTTAGCGAGAAGGCTCTGCGGGGTATTGATATAAGAAAATCATTTTTGATGTGTGCCGCGTTTCCATTCCCCTTGTTTTAAAATTCCCCGATGCCAGTGAGATAAAATCCACTAAAATATCAGGCAAAAACTTATGAATGTATAAAATGTAATAATAGTAAAAATCAAAAATGTTTTTTTTCAATAAACTCGGACTTGATCATTGGAAAAGGCTTTTTCCGTTTTCAAATGATCGTATTATACATTCCATTTCTATAAGTACTGATAAAAAAGGGCGGAGACTTTAGTGATGACAATTG
The DNA here is from genome assembly GCA_017311375.1 of Mytilus coruscus. Taxonomy (NCBI): domain Eukaryota; kingdom Metazoa; phylum Mollusca; class Bivalvia; order Mytilida; family Mytilidae; genus Mytilus; species Mytilus coruscus. The sequence continues at coordinate 94,731,179 of CM029597.1, read as the reverse complement.
ACTTGATTCGTTAAACACGCCTTCCAACAGTAAGATATACAGTCTAATCAAAATGAATTATATAGCCTAAGCTACTTGAACCTTTCATGATGTGTTTGAATTAGTACAGCATATGCTACAATTTGAAAATATAGCATAGTCAATGTTTGAGATATAGCATATGCGATAAAAATACAGCATAGCCACACAATTATATACTGACCCTTATGGAACGTCAAATATAGCTTATGCTACAAAGAAGCATAAGCTATATTTTATAGCATATGCACCTCTTTTACTTTTGACCCTTTCCGTACGCCATAGAAATGCGCGTCTAGCATACACGCTATTTATAATCCTGTTTTTTATAGATATTTTACCAAAAGCCGTCTTTCATTTAATATAAATAAGAAGATGTGGTATGAGTGCCAATGAGACAACTCTCCATCCAAGTCACAATGTATAAAAGTTTAACAATTATAGGTCAAAGTACGGCCTTCAACACGGAGCCGTGGCTCACACCGAACAGCAAGCTATAAAGGGCACCTAAATGACAATTCAAACAGGAAAACCACCGGTTCAATCTATATAAAAACGAGAAACGCGAAATACCTATGAACCACACCAACAAACGACAACCACTGTACAACAGGTTACTGAATACATTGCAGCCGTACTATGACCTATAATTGTATATATATTGTGCATGCTACTAAACACAGGAAAAGGTTATTTCATTTTACAAAAAACAAAATGTGAAATATAGAAGTTCACAAGTCATTTTATTGACTATAAGTTCACTTCATATGCAGGCTAAAAGGTCTTATTTAGAAGTAAACGTACCTTTTTAAGCTGATAAAACGTTTCAACGGGCATGAAACTGAATAATTAAGGCGACCAATGATCAAATCTTGTAAATCGATTAGAAACAGACAAATAAAGGTAACAAACTGCGGAAATCACCCCAAAAAGAATGAGACCGGATGCCTCGATAAGGCAAGTCTTTCCTGCCATGCACGCGTCATCCGCGATGCGAATCAACACGTTGTCAAAATGTCACAATTGGGATAGGGCATGATTCGTAGACAATATTTTTCAAGACTGTACACCTACAGTTGTACAATGGTTTTATTTTCGTTGGTTACTATTTCGTTAATGCGCATGCGCCGTTAAAAACATAGTTCATTATTCTGTTACGATTCACTACTGTAACATACATCGTTTCACAATGTGTTCCGTTTCACTTCGCAATGTACTATGTTTCAATCATAAAAAAAAACAAGTTGTCTCACTGGCACTCACACCACATCTTCCTATATCTATTAACACATCCCTGTTTATTTTCAAAATACACGATTCAAAAACAGGGATAAAAGTAAAATGAAAACATCCAAACTGGATCTAATTTCAATTTTATTTTTAAAACTTAAAATAATGATCAAAATCTACCTTGCTATATCTACAATCCACATCTGCATCAACTTATTTTATCGTCATTTCCACTATGTCTGTTCTGTTTGACTGGACAGCAGTATATATGATCGGATCCCACTAAAATAAAAAATTTTATCAAAAGAGCAAACATCTTAGAAGAAAGCAATAGAAAAATATACGTACGCGGTACCACACAGCTCCTTCAGTATTTTATCATTTGTATGCATAACCGCTTATTTGATTTCACTGCTGTCGGATTGAAAATATATCACATGGCATGTTGTGTGTGGTTGCTTTTAAACGGGCGAGATATGTTAGTACTATGTTATTGTTCGTTTAGAAAAGATTTTTGTTTTGTTTAGTTTTGCCTTTTCAATAATCAAAATAATATTTATTCTTCTTCATGACTGTCAAGGGTTGATTTATTCAGATAACCATGTTGTTTTAGCATTTCTAGCAAGACATAAACTTCTAAAATACACAAAAGGTGCATTAATCGCTATAAATTAATTGCTTCAGAGTGCCACTCCATAAATGACTGGCCATAGCTATCGCGAAAGACTTTATATTAATAACTTTGCCTTATAAGAAAACTTTTAACGAAGAAACGGTTGTCAACTTATTTTCCATTTGCACATTCCATCCTGATGAAACTGAGCAAGTTCAACTGTTTCAGATTCATACATCCTTTACTTTCAAATTTTCGGCTTTGAGCGTCCTGATGAAGATTAATCCAGAAAAGCGCGTCGGACGCATAAAACTATATATTAAGTGTTTTCATTTTGTTTCAAGAAAGTTTAGCAGGTTAATAGTTATATACAGCACACATGTTTCAAACCTGTTTGTTTCTGTGGTTGACCTCTGCTCCGTGTTCAATTAGCAATCTCACAACATAATACTATTCATACAGTAGTGCTGTATACAATATATATAGGATCTCCTGCCAATAAATATAAACCAATATTACATACGGTGTAGCATTCTACTGTTTTCATTGGATATGACAATCACGTGTTTCAAAGGTTATTTTACGTATCTGAAGAGTTGTTTCTATTTTTGCGTATATTGACGTTATGTTTCTATTTATATATATATTGGTGGTCAATATGATAAAATCATGACGTCACACATAACAAACATAGAGGAAGCGCCGCAGCAGACGAAAAGAATATAATCTGAACAGGTCCATATATAACGTATTGACCTCGTCAAACGTCCATAATTAATAATTATCTGTTGTGAAGAGTCATTGAATCAATGTCCGGTAATCTTCATATTAAGCGTTATTTTCATTGTATTTAATTTAGCCTTTCATATGGGAGATTAATTTGTAATAGTGACTATGGCAACTTGTTTTCAAAGTCTTGTATGTTTCAAAGTTGTGTTTAGAATACTATTCTTATCTTTTGGTCTATCTTTGTTTTTTAGATAAAAAAGTTAATATTATTTGACTGCTTGTGAAGTGCTGGGAAGTAATCTGCTGGGAACCCGTTTTCACAATGTATGGTTATTCACAAAAGTGTTTTCTTCACCCAAACACATCGTCTTGAACATGCATGAAATATTTGCCACTGGATGTTAACCGACAATCAGTCTTCCAAACACTGGAATTAAGTTACAGGATAGACAAAATTTGTTAAAACTAATCTGAAATATAGTTAGTAGCTTTCGCTAAATAGCCAATCGCTGTGTCGAAATGTTTACAAGTTATATGATCTTATACTTATAATAGATAATGGCATGTTTCTTAATTTAACAGCAACATCCGAAATGCACAATACTTATTTTATACAATTTGAAATTGATACCGGTACTTTGTTGTCTCTGAAATTTAAATCCTCCTCTCCGGACTTGATCAAATCATTTATTACTCGAATGGAATACGAAGATCCTTCTTTTATGGCTTTATAAAGAGCGCTATCCTCCTTCAAATAAAAAATCTTGCTAAAAATATCATGTTAAAACAACTTTTAGTAAATAAATCGAAAGGCATGATCACTTCTGTTAAACTGCACATGTAAATTTGAATTCCGACGGGTTATAAAACTTATATATTTAAAAAAATTATATCATGCAGTTTAAAAGTGTTTTTTTTTTTTTTTTGATGAATATGAATTGAGAAAAATAATTATGCGAAAGGACAGTCTGTTTCCTGATAACTGGTTATATCATCTGCCTAGGAAAGAACCATACCTATAAATTGGATTTTTTACACAAGATATTGTCATTTCCTCCTTATTTGTTTCACCGAGAAGTAAAAGTTTGAAAGTTGATAGAACAATATGTTTTATATAAAAAAAAAAAAAACGTTTGAAACGAATCTAAATTGCTTACTTACCCGATTAGCTGTGTCTAGGATATATTGCCCACTTACCCGATTAGCTGTGTCTGGAATACATTGCTCACTTACCCGATTAGCTGTGTCTGGAATATATTGCTCACTTACCCGATTAGCTGTGTCTGGAATACATTGCTCACTTACCCGATTAGCTGTGTCTGGAATATATTGCTCACTTACCCGATTAGCTGTGTCTAGAATATATTGCTCACTTACCCGATTAGCTGTGTCTAGAATATATTGCTCACTTACCCGATAACCTGTGACTAGAATATATTGCTTTGTGCATTCTACACGTTGAAGCCTTTCAATCTTCCCATCGAATTGGACTGTCTGAAATTTATTTCGGTATCAATATTGCAGAAAAAGCATGTTAAGTAAAAGTAATAAAACAAACACCACAAAATGCTATGAACATCAAAATTATTTCATTTCTCCTTAAATACTGTTCCGGACCCTGTACATGAAGAACACGAAATTTTAACGAGCACCAATTGTATGTTTTATTGTTGATATTCACCCCATATTTACCAAGTTTTAGATTAGTTTTATTGATATATAAGAAATTTCTTGGTATTCCTAAACGGAAGATTATACACACAGAAGAAGAAGAACACTTAACAACAACATTATTTTCATTTACTTGTGTATAATATGACGTAATTGTTTTGCAAAGTTGATGTTTTTTCTAAAAATGTTTAACATTTCACAGCGGTTTTATACTTTTACCTTAGTTTAAACCTATTTATTTACTTTTTACCTTAATTGTTCATCCCTTTTTTTTATTAACTAGTATGTATTTGCATTGTATCACAGATCAAATTTATTCGTTCATTGTATGTTAATTTGTGTGACTTTTTGATTGAGTTAAGCCTTCCGACTGATATTTTATTGTGTGTTTATCTATGTTATGATGTTACACTATTGTTTCAGAAAAGGAGAAGGTTTGGTACCATTAAAACGTTTAATCCCGCTGCAATTGTTTGCACCTATCCCAAGTCAGGAATCTGATGTTCAGTGGTTGTCGTCTGTTTATGTGGTTCATAGGTGTTTCTCGTTTTATATAGATTAGACCGTTGGTTTTCCCGTTTGAATGGTTTTACAATTAGTAATTTTGGGGCCCTTTATAGCTTGCTGTTCGGTGTGAGCCAAGGCTCCGAGTTGAAGGCCGTACCTTGACCTATAATGGTTTACTTTTAAAATTGTTACTTGGATGGAGAGTTGTCTCATTGGCACTCAATCTTCCTATATCTATAGACGATATTGTATATATATATTGTTTTGTTAAAATATACTTTTTCACTTTTTGGTCTTTTGGAAAATGTTGTTTGTGCTGTATTTAGACCCTCTAACAAGAAATTTGTTTTGCATGCACACGTATAAAATTGCGGTTTTATCCAACGCAATCATAGGTTTGAACGTTGTTTTCAATTTAGACTTGTTTATATTTTTCCTTTGGGCTTGTATTATATTTGCCTTCGGGTTTATATGATCCGTTCATCCTATTTCGACTCTTTCAAAATTCAAGAGTCTATCCTAAATTGAGGTAAATTATATGGCCTTCCAAATACCGTTTCGATTCCTAACATCACTGAAGAGACATTAATTGTCGAAATCCGGATATGGTGTACAAAACCTTTGCACCTTTTGTTTGCAGTATATCATCTTTTCGCAAGTTTTAATTAAGATCCATTTATTACATCGTCGATCCGTTTATTTGGCAATCGCCAATGGCAGTCAGCAGGGTTTAAGAACATCAGTTGTTCGACCTGCTAGTCAAATGCGTTTTGTTAAAGTATACTTTTCACTTTTTTGTCTTTTGGAAAATGTTGTTTGTGCTGTATTTAGACCCTCTACCAAGAAATTTGTTTTGCATGCACACGTATAAAATTGCGGTTTTATTCAACGCAATCATAGGTTTGAACGTTGTTTTCAATTTAGACTTTCTTATATTTTTCGTTTGGGCTTGTATTATATTTGCCTTCGGGTTTATATGATCCGTTCATCCTTTTTCGACTCTTTCAAAATTCAAGAGTCTATCCTAAATTGAGGTAAATTATATGGCCTTCCAAATACCGTTTCGATTCCTAACATCACTGAAGAGACATTAATTGTCGAAATCCGGATATGGTGTACAAATTTTTGCACCTCATTTTTGTAACCATCTTTTCCGCAAGTTTATTGCTTTCTGTTAAGTAAAAAATTAATTATAAGATCCATTTTGTTACATCTTGTGATCCGTTTATTTGGCAATCGCCAATGGCAGTCAGCAGGGTTTAAGAACATCAGTTGTTCGACCTGCTAGTCAAATGCGTTTTGTTAAAATATATTTTTCACTTTTTGGTCTTTTGGAAAATGTTGTTTGTGCTGTATTTAGACCCTCTACCAAGAAATTTGTTTTGCATGCACACGTATAAAATTGCGGTTTTATCCAACGCAATCATAGGTTTGAACGTTGTTTTCAATTTAGACTTTCTTATATTTTTCGTTTGGGCTTGTATCATATTTGCCTTCGGGTTTATATGATCCGTTCATCCTATTTCGACTCTTTCAAAATTCAAGAGTCTATCCTAAATTGAGGTAAATTATATGGCCTTCCAAATACCGTTTCGATTCCTAACATCACTGAAGAGACATTAATTGTCGAAATCCAGATATGGTGTACAAATTTTGCACCTCATGTTTGCGGTATACCATCTTTTCCTCAAGTTTATTGTTTTCTGTTTAGTAATAAATTAATTATAAGATCCATTTTGTTACATCTTGTGATCCGTTTAATTGGCAATCGCCAATGGCAGTCAGCAGGATTAATAACATCAGTTGTTCGACCTGCTAGTCAAATGCGTTTTGTTAAAATATACTTTTTGGTCTTTTGGAAAATGTTGTTTGTGCTGTATTTAGACCCTCTACCAAGAAATTTGTTTTGCATGCACACGTATAAAATTGCGGTTTTATTCAACGCAATCATAGGTTTGAACGTTGTTTTCAATTTAGACTTTCTTATATTTTTTCGTTTGGGCTTGTATCATATTTGCCTTCGGGTTTATATGATCCGTTCATCCTATTTCGACTCTTTCAAAATTCAAGAGTCTATCCTAAATTGAGGTAAATTATATGGCCTTCCAAATACCGTTTCGATTCCTAACATCACTGAAGAGACATTAATTGTCGAAATCCAGATATGGTGTACAAATTTTGCACCTCATGTTTGCGGTATACCATCTTTTCCGCAAGTTTATTGTTTTCTGTTAAGTAATAAATTAATTATAAGATCCATTTTGTTACATCTTGTGATCCGTTTAATTGGCAATCGCCAATGGCAGTCAGCAGGGTTTAAGAACATCAGTTGTTCGACCTGCTAGTCAAATGCGTTTTGTTAAAATATACTTTTCACTTTTTGGTCTTTTGGAAAATGTTGTTTGTGCTGTATTTAGACCCTCTACCAAGAAATTTGTTTTGCATGCACACGTATAAAATTGCGGTTTTATCCAACGCAATCATAGGTTTGAACGTTGTTTTCAATTTAGACTTTCTTATATTTTTCGTTTGGGCTTGTATCATATTTGCCTTCGGGTTTATATGATCCGTTCATCCTATTTCGACTCTTTCAAAATTCAAGAGTCTATCCTAAATTGAGGTAAATTATATGGCCTTCCAAATACCGTTTCGATTCCTAACATCACTGAAGAGACATTAATTGTCGAAATCCAGATATGGTGTACAAATTTTGCACCTCATGTTTGCGGTATACCATCTTTTCCTCAAGTTTATTGTTTTCTGTTTAGTAATAAATTAATTATAAGATCCATTTTGTTACATCTTGTGATCCGTTTAATTGGCAATCGCCAATGGCAGTCAGCAGGGATTAATAACATCAGTTGTTCGACCTGCTAGTCAAATGCGTTTTGTTAAAATATACTTTTTGGTCTTTTGGAAAATGTTGTTTGTGCTGTATTTAGACCCTCTACCAAGAAATTTGTTTTGCATGCACACGTATAAAATTGCGGTTTTGTCGAGCCTGCGACTTTTGTCGCAGAAATCTCGATATAGGGATAGTGATCCGGCGGCGGCGGCGGCGTTAGCTAACTTCTTAAAAGCTTTATATTTTAGAAGCTAGTAGACCTGGATGCTTCATATTTTGTATATAGAAGCCTTATGTTACGAAGTTTCCGTCTGTCATATGTCCATTGTCCTTGATCTCATTTTCATGTTTCAGTGACTACTTGAAAAAAAGTTAACATTTTTGTAATGTTAATTTCTTTCTTATTATGAGTAATAGGATAACTATATTTAGTATGTGCGTACCTTGCAAGGTCCTCATGCCCGTCAGACAATTTTCATTTGACCTCGACCTCATTTCATGGATCAGTGAACAAGGTTAAATTTTCGTGGTGAAGTCCATATATCAGATACTATAAGCAGTAGGTCTACTATATTTGGTATATGGAATGATTGTAAGGTGTACATGTCCAACTGGTAGGTGTCATCTGACCTTGACCTCATTTTCATGGTTCAGTGGTCAAAGTGAAGTTTTGAGTTTTGGTCTTTTTCTAATACTATTTGCAATAGGTCAACTATAAATGGTGTATGGAAATATTTTATGATGTACGTGTCAGTCTCACAGGTTTTATTTGACCTTGACCTCATTTTCAGGGTTCATTTCTCAGTGTTAAGTTTTTGTGTTTTGGTCTGTTTTTCTTCAACTTTAAGCAATAGATCAACTATATTTGATGCATGGAAGGATTGTAAGGTGTATATGTCTGTCTGGCAGGTACCATCTGACCTTGACCTCATTTCATGGTTCATTGGTCAATGTTAACTTTTCATGATTAAGTTTGTTTCTTAGATACTATAAGCAATAGGTCAACTATATTTAATGCCTAAATTGATTGTAAGGTGTACATGTATGTCTGGCATGGTTCTTCTGACCTTGACCTCATTTTCATGGTTCATTGGTCAATGTTAAGTTTTCTTGTTTAAGACTGTTTCTTAGAAACAATAAGCAATAGGTCAACTATGTTTGGTTTATTGAATGATTGTAAGGTGTACATGTATTTCTCGTTTGGTTTATCTGACCTTGACCTCATTTTCTTTGATCATGTTAAGTTTATGTGTTACTTGTAGTAAAGCTTTGTATTTAGGACTATCAACATAAAATCAATGGTTAGTAAAGAAGGCGAGACATTTCAGCGTGTGCACTCTTGTCATCCAACGCAATCATAGGTTTGAACGTTGTTTTCAATTTAGACTTGTTTATATTTTTCGTTTGGGCTTGCATTATATTTGCCTTCGGGTTTATATGATCCGTTCATCCTATTTTGACTCCTCAAAATTCAAGAGTCTATCCTAAATTGAGGTAAATTGTATGGCTTTCCAAATACCTTTTCGATTCCTAACATCACTGAAGAGACATTAATTGTCGAAATCCGGATATGGTGTACAAAATCTTTGCACCTTTTGTTTGCGGTATACCATCTTTTCCGCAAGTTTATTGTTTTCTGTTTAGTATTAAATTTATAATTAAGATCCATTTATTACATCGGTGATCCGTTTATTTGGCAATCGCCAATGGCAGTCAACAGGGTTTAAGAACATTTGTTGTTCGACCTGTTAGTCAAATGCGTTTTGTTAAAATATACTTTTTCACTTTTTTTGGTCTTTTGGAAAATGTTGTTTGTGCTGTATTTAGACCCTCTAACAAGAAATTTGTTTTGCATGTACACGTATAAAATTGCGGTTTTATCCAACGCAATCATAGGTTTGAACGTTGTTTTCAATTTAGACTTCTTTATATATATAACTGTTCAAGTTATTATAAAAGTAATATAATTTTACTTTTACTTTTAGATTATCACAGAATTCCCCAAGGTCTAACTACGATTGCACTAATATTGGCGTCCATCGGATGTTTCTCATTGTTGTAAAATATCAAAAGGTACAAAACCCGGATTTGAGAAAGCGTATTTAGTAGCTACTACCACGTTTGGTATTGCAGGTAGGTAAATTTAAACTTAGATATATATATACGTATTGATAAAATACATGGCACGTACAAGTATTCTGAATTTCATTAGTTTGGAACAGTTTACATGAAATTAACATAGGAAGAACTTAAATTTGAGACAGTCTTTGGTATTTTGTTTATATTTTCATGATACATTTCTGATTACATGTAATTGTTTTTAAGTTAAACTTGTGATTATGCGACATAAGGTGATTGCTATTTAAAATTATAAAATTGAGAATGGAAACTCCATTTACTCTTAATAGATTCTACAACTCAACAATAATTTACATCTTCGTAAGTGTCGAATAGAGATGCGCACTGTGTAGATACTTCTTCTGATGGGATGTAAAGAGGGACGAAAGATACCAGAGGGACATTCAAACTCATAGATCGAAAACAAACTGACAACGCCATGGCCAAAAATAAAAGACAAACAGACAAATAATAGTACAGATGACACAACATAGAAAACTAAAGTCTAACAACACGAACCCCACCAAAAACTGGGGTGATCTCAGGTGCTCCGGAAGGGTAAGCAGATCCTGCTCCACATGTGGCACCCATCGTGTTGCTTATGTTATGTAAGTCTTTCAGGGAACCACCAGCCCAGTAACCAGTATTTGGGTAGAATTAAAATTACGGATATTGGTTGATTGAATTGTGCTGTTATGAAATCTTGCAATCATTTAGAATTAAGGAATTATCTCCCTATGCAAAGTTTTGATTGATAGTCCAGATTTAACTTTACTTTAGCTTCTTTTGGTCTGATAAAATTGTTTGGCTTCAGGCATCACTGAAAATACATTTCTTGTCGAAATGCGCATTGTGTGCAGTAAAATTGGTACCGTTAATGCTATCATTCGATCCAGTGACAAAGTATATTTAATTTATATTCAAAGGCAAACAGATAAAAAGAAATAAGATAGAAAAACTTAATGAAGAAAAACAAATGACAACTCATGTATGTCCAGTAGTCGTAAATGTTTCCAGTCTTGAGGAAGAATGCAAAACATGATAATATTTATACGGAATAGGCTTGTTCTCTCCCTAGCAACAAAAAGTATCAGAGATTAACAGAGAAGGGACAGGGAACCAGTCTGGTGTACTACTTGTTTCACCCTCGATAGTTAAAATCTAATGATTGTCAATGTTATTTCATTGACACAATAATTGTTTGCAGTATTTTCAGAAGTATTTATCGCTATTGCACTAGTTATAGAAACGGGCCAAACAAACGTAAACTAAAATCTAGATCTTAGTATCCCTTTTCGTTTGAAAACGTCTCTGCCATTCGTACAGATGGAAATACGAAACAATTCCTGTACATGTAACAATGAAAATCATAAACAATTAATCAAATCAAGGAAAGCAATTAACAGACGAACAAACGACAACAAAATATCATACAGATAATTAAAGTATAAGTAACACAAACCCATAAAAACCGGGAATAAATGGGCTCCATAAAGGTAAGGTATGATCCTTCTTCACTATACACATCCTTTATTTGTCTTTGTTCAATTCCGATGATGCAACTTATTTTATGATAATAAAGTTATTAAAGTTTAGAAAATTGATTATTTATCTTGTTTAACCTTTAGAAAAACAAAAATTATTACCATCGGTACATTTTAACTTGCAATATTTCTTTTGCCGGTTACAGATTATTGAACGTATGAAAATAAAACGATAGATTTTGAAGTCAACTGTCAAATATGAAATTATAAAATTATATAGTGCACCCAAAACGTTTTTCTCAATTTACCTTTATCAGAAACGTTCAAAATCCTAGAAAGGAAAAACCAGTGATATATTTTAAATTCTCCAAAAGCTTTAAATACATTAGGGATGTGTGCTCCTCTGTTTCAAAATAAAAGCTTTTAAAAGAAATGCTATAAATTGCTAGAATAAAAAATTGAACTTAAAAGCAGAAAAATAGAATGGTCAATATCCTTATTTTTGAATTATAAGCAATTGAAAATTTGGCTTTAGTAAGAACACACCGCAGCGGTGGTCAAGCGTAAGCATGTTTGACTCGAGTGCGGATCAACCCAAAGACTTTGAAATTGTCATTTGCTGCTTCTGCGCTATGCACTGCATTAAGGAGAGAGAAAGCAAAGAATGGTCGGCCCATATTTAGAATTATGTACCCGGATACAGAATTATGTGATATTCGATTTAGTAAGAACACGCCGCATCAGTGGTCAGGCGTAAGCGTGTTTGACTCGAGTGTGGAACAAACCAAAGACTTTGAAATTGTTATGTGCTGCTTCTGCGCTATGCACTGCATTAAGGAGAAAGAGACCAAAGACTGGTCGGCACGTATTCAGAATTATGTGCCCGGATTCAGAATTGTGTACCCGGATTCAGAATTATGTGATCTTCGATTTAGTAAGAACACACCGCATCGGTGGTCAAGCGTAAACGTGTTTGACTGGAGTGCGGATCAAACCAAAGACTTTAAAATTGTCATTTGCTGCTTCTGCGCTATGCACTGAATTAAGGAGAGAGAGCAGACTGGTCGGCCCGGATTAAAATTATGAGTCCGAGTAGGGTGACATGTCTTCCTGTGGACTGTTACTTTGTTAACTAGCACATTAAGAATATAGATCTGCGTGTCGCTCTAGTACAAAGCAGGGTAAATAATTATAAACATGTTAAACAGCAGCCATCCATTATCATCTTGAGGAAGAACAATTAGTATGCAGTCCGGACCAGTATGCATAAAGCAACTAAAGTTAAGATTTGTTCCGAACGGACGGATTTTTCTACATGTCCTACGATAAATAAGTACATGTTCTACGATTGGAAATCTTAACTTAATCGTTTTATGCATACTCAGCCCGGATTCTTTTAAATGCTTCTCAGTAATTATAGTTCGGTAGATATGATTGTCGTCATTAGATTTTGGTAGTCCTTTGCAACTCTCTCGTTCAAAGATAAAATCAATTTCTCAATTATACAAAATATATAAGATTCTTACTAAACCAAATATATAGCACCAGAACATTTTATCTCTCTTTAGAGGAGAATGGAAAACAAACAAAGGTTAAAATTCAAAACACGACCATGACATTCATTTTCAAGTTAAATGGCCCAAGAATCTTAAACCAAAACAATCTAGGCTTAACGACCTACCATTTTGCCAAAATAGAAATCACATGACTTCCATAAGGACTAACCCGGCTGATGAAAACATCATACGTTGTGTTCCTATCATGGATTTCGTTAGCCACTAAACAAAGTCGGATTTCCCCTTGGCACAAAGCGACATATCATTTTGCTATGTTTGTGAGGAAAGAACCCGAAGTCCAGAATATTCTACTATAGTTCCACGAAATCAAACACAAATAATTGGTTAATTTGATAATGGTAGTACTTTTATGGTCAGTTCGTCAACCAGCAGTCACGTTGGACGTACATTATCAGGTACTAGAACAATCTTCGTTTTCCTGTACTATATACAATGTTAATTATCAGTCAATTAGCAGAACAGCCACTGATTTGGCTTTAAAATTTGATTAATCTCATTGTAGATCTCTAGTTTATAAAATTATTTAATTTTGCTGAAAATTTGCAACACCCTGAGTAAAATGATATCAAAAGGTAACATTTATACATTTAATACCTTAAGAATGTACTTAGGTCAGTTTAGGAATTTTGTCAGGTGTTCGGATTCATTGGTTCTACTGCTGGTATAGTTTCTCACCAAGAGGTAATTCTAGGGATTGTTGTTCCTCAGAAATAGATTACCTTCGCTGTATTTAGTAAAACGTTTAGGAATTTTGGGTTGTCAATACTTCAACTTCGAAATTAGTCACGTCTCGTGCACACAATTTCAAACCTGGTATCTATGACGAGTTTATTTGGGAAGTTAAGTCGACAAAATCGTCAATGAAGGGCAATGGCTTTCATATCAAATCGATTAGCGATTGCAGTCATTTTGACTCATTTGCAGATCTTGTATAGGGATTACACCGGTATTTGCTGTTTCAAAATTAACTTCATCTATTATAGTTTTTGTAAAAGATAAAACGGATAAAACAGTTCCTTTAAGGGCAATCATTTCTATAAAGAATCAACTAACGCTTTCGTCCATTTTGCTTTTTGTTCAATTTCGCATTAGTTACATACAAGGAACGTAAACAAAACTATAATTTGAAAGGACAGCGCAATCACTATGTATTTGTTTAATTCTCTTGTGTTGTTGATGGTTGTGACATCTGTTGACTAATATCCTTTTATCTCCTATGTTCTTATCTAAAACTAAAACAGAAAAATGATCTATAAAGAAAATGAACAGTTTATATAGATATTCTTTAATAACGTATTATTTTGTACAAATCAAAACAGAGTTAAAAGTTATCAAGTATGGGAATATATAACGGAAAGGTGTTTTATTTAAAGCAACTTAATATCTCGCGAAACCCTGATTCGCAATATAAGGATATGCCTGAACTGCTGGCGGCATATTTTGATATGGTTGAGCTGCTGGTGTCACATTTAGATGTATTTGAGCTGTTGGTGTCATATTTGGATTTGATTGAGCTGTTGGATTCCTATAAGGATCTGAAGGAGCATACTTCCGTATTGCAAGCAGTATCGCAGAAACAATGAAAAGAACACCCGCACTCCATTCGATCCAGTAGGCAAACGACTTGTTTTCTTTAATAAAATCTTCCTGATATGCCGACCACACTCCGGTCACACCAAATATCATTAGACCTAAAAAAAAATGGTAAAATTATATGTAACTGTTCAAGTAAAAGGTCGTTTCCATATAAATGCATCTCACTTTAAAACCTACATAAATTAAGGTAATCTTAAATTTATTTTACTTTCAAAAAGTCATAAACATGTCCTGAAGTTCAGTAAAGAAGTGACAGAGTTTAGGAATCCAGTTTAAGATGGAATAGCAAAGTAATGTTTAGTCCTTTCTACATGTCGTGACTAATTATATAATAAACGTCTCAGAAAAGTTATTGCTTGTTTTATATGACTTATACAGACTAGCATTTCCCCAATACCGTTCTATAGAGTTAAAACCGAAATGGACTCAATATTCATGCATCCCTCACAGCAAAAGGATAAGACTACATATATATTAGCTTTTATTGTAAGGATATTTTAGGCACAGCGAGTATCGCATACTCTCATTCATGTTTCAAATCAGACTGGATGACACTGCGTATAATTCTTTTAAAAAGATAAAAATTTACGAAAACAACCAACCGACCGAGAAGACTGCTTCTCCTGTTATATGTTAAATAGCGAGAATACCGAACTCCTAGGAACATTCAAAACGGAAAGTTCTTTATAAAATGGCAACATAAAAATCAACTGTCATCTTCCTGACATGGTACAGGGATTTCCTCATGTAGAAAATGGTGGATTTAACCTGATTTTTTTTTTTTTTTTGGCTAGCTAAACATCTTTTATACTTGTATGAGTACCCATTGTTTCTCTTTGTTGAAGGCCGTACGATGGCCTTTAATTTCTTACATCCACTTCATTTTATTGGAGTTGATAGTTGTTTCATTGGCAATCAAAGAACACCTCAATTTTATTAAGTCTTCTAACACATTACTGAACTGAAATTATATAAATATGTGAAGAAGTTATAAAGAATATGTAGTTTGACGTAAAAGGGCGATACAGACTTTTGGTCACTGTTTCTGCTCCAGTAATTGGCAACGGCCTACTAACTGTATTTTAAAACACTACAGGGAATTAAGAACCAAAGACACGAGACACTTAAAACTTTTCAACTAATAGCAACAAACAACAACCATCGAATTACAGGTTCCTGACTTGTGACATGCACATTCAGAATGTGGCGGGATTAAATATGTTAGCAGACGCCCCACTCTTCCCAACCTGAGACAGTGGTAACTTGCTCTTATCACATCCCGGTGCTGGATTTTCTCGCTGTGTTAAAGACCCATTGGTGGCCTTCGATTGTTTCCTGCTTGTTGGTCGGGTTGTTGTCTCTTGACAAATTTCCCATTAAGTTGTCAATAGAAAAACAGAAAATGTGGTGATTGCCAATGAGACAACTTTCCACAAGAGACCAAATGACACAAAATTAACAACTATAGGTCACCGTTCGGCCTTCAACAATGAGTAAATTCCATACCGCATAGTTAGCTATAAAAGGCCCCGAAATGACAAATGTAAAGCAATTCAAACGAGAAAACTAACGGCCTAATTTATGTACAAAAAATGAATAGTTCCTTTGTTGTTGATTTTTACGAATACATTATAGTTGAAGACAATTTCTTTTCCTAAGATTATGGTATAGCTGCATGGTTGCTCATCAATCAATATAAGATAGGGAGGTAAGGAGACAACTCCACGAGATGGTGCAAAACGAACACTTAGTTCAATATCGAGAAAATCACAATATCTGGAAAATAAGGCTAGTCTATATAAATGTCACTTTCGGAAGTGGACAGTTTCTTTATTGCCGATCTATAATAATTTAAAGGAAAGTATACAATATTGAACCGAGCACTATGTAACATTGCATATATATTATTGCTCGGTAAATGATCATAATAAAGTAAGTTCAAATTAAATGATTCTGCTCTTTGGTCGGGCTGTTGTCTCGTTGGCATATTCCCCATTTCTATTTTCAATTTAATTTACCATACTACCACATCTTCCTATATCTATATACATATATGTTAGTGGCAATAAGTGAAATTAGGCATTAAGCTTAAATCCTAGGCAATAAGCTAACGCCTAGGCAGTAAGTCTATTGCCCAAATGATGTTAGGCATTAGTCTTAAATCCTAGGATTTAAGCTTAAATCCTGAAAAATGTGTGCAGGCATTAAGCTAAATGCCTAAAATATAAATGCGAGTAAATAAAAGAAATTTATTCATTTAAATAAAAATACATTTATTACATAATAACATAATGAGAACTGAAGTTTAAAATGTCATCTACCGGAAACAAAATCACTATTAAAATATGTTATTTATATTAAAACTCATCAAATAATACTTTACAAAATATGAAAACTTGATAGATATTTATGTTAAAATCATTTGTTATCACAAATTGTGGAACTGTGGCACCGAATTTTGCACGGTTTCCAGTTTTTTTTTTTTTGCATTTGCACCGGTGACTTAAACATTTGGATTTACATTGAATTTCACATTTGAAAAATCATTGACCTCTGGACAATGATTGATGGGTTCTTCCACATTTGGTTCTGAATTTGATTCTGACATATTAGAGACATTCACAATGTTTTTGTAGTATTTTCAGTTTTATAAAATATTTTTGAACTTTAGAAAAATTCCCCCTGACAACCGATCAAACAATAGTTTTAAGTTGACCAAATGCATAAAAGTACATTAAATGATGCCCAAAAGCTAGTAGATACATGTGTCTATTAAAATACGACTGGCATATAAGGATCGTAATGCTAGTATATGGATAAATTTATCGGTTTTCAAAAGCTTTATTGACAGCGCGTAATCACTGCAATGGCTACCATTTTTACGATTATAAAAATTAGGTGGCGTAATTGGGTGATAATTTTGACGAACTAAAATCCCGACTGCATTATTCAATTGTTTAATCATGCGGTCTCTGCCACCATGACCTGTTTCGAGCCTGTTTCTTTATGTACCTTTTCCAAAATACCTTAGAGTACAATCACTTTTTTTAAATCTTTTTTATTTTTTGTAATACTAAAAAGAGTTAATTCTGTTTTGAATATGAAATTACTTAAACTTGAAGATCTGTCAAATGAATGTATATTGATATTAGGAACATAATAACGAAAATACATTATATCAAGAATACATCACCGAATATACATAAATTCCAGAGTTCACTTATTGCATAAAATTATGTTCGGCAATAGGTTCTATAATCATCATCAGATTTCAGGAAACAGGAAATAAGCTTAATGCCTGAAAATTTCAGGCAATAACTTAATGCCTAGGCGATAGCATATTGCCTAGGATTTAAGCAATGCCTAATTTCACTTATTGCCGCTAACATATATTGTTTTCTGTTTAGTATTATATTTATAATTAAGATCCATTTTGTTACATCGGTGATCCGTTTATTTGGCAATCGCTAATGGCAGTCAGCAGGGTTTAAGAACATTTTTGTTCGACCTGTTAGTCAAATGCGTTTTGTTAAAATATACTTTTCACTTTTTGGTCTTTTGGAAAATGTTGTTTGTGCTGTATTTAGACCCTCTAACAAGAAATTTGTTTTGCATGCACACGTATAAAAATTGCGGTTTTTATCCAACGCAATCATAGGTTTGAACGTTGTTTTCAATTTAGACTTGTATATATATATATTGAGATTCATTGATCAATTATCTTTTACTTAATGTAGTGTGACAAATATATGACAATAAAATTATTGGAAAAAATTACCTCCAATAAAAAATAAAACACGAGAGACAGGATAGGCACTTGTGCAGCCAGGTTCTTTTCCTTTACACAGCTTTACTATAAGTATTATTACGCCGATAAATGTTAAGAGTGAAGCGCCCATCGCTAGACCTTGGCATGTTTTCACATACCCTACAATTTAAAAAGAGTAACTATTAAAATGCATTTTATATAAAAAAAAACCTTGACTAATTTAATATTGTTACGCAACTGTTAAGTGTGAATAACTCTTTTCAACTTAAGGTCCTGATTTCTGACATATTACATGTATAATGTTCTATTTATATTCATCGTCTGAAGCTCCGATATGCAAGATCTCATTAAAAGACATCTCTCGCAAAAGAGCATCAAACGTCAAAAGCTTCCGGCTGTATTTATATTTCAATAATTTTATCAAAATTACTAGAAAACGTTCTAGAAAATAGCAACAAAAATATAAATTGAAATAAAAATGAAGTTTCCATATAATGATATCATTTCTCTCCTAAAATAGCAAACGACGAGTACAGCAGGCTATATGAGCTTTGCGTAGAATATTGCTTTACAAATAAATTCCTGGAGTACAAGCTTCAATTTAATTTCCTGCTAGTGTATTATATCTCTCTGGAAAATGCAAATTATTCGTCTAAGTATGCAGTTTGATCAGAGAAGTTCGCGGGGAATTCAAAGAAATATATCGATAGGCAGCAACAAAAATGAACACTTTTTGGATACAAGTTACTATTGATTAAATAAATTTCAAACGGACCGTATCCCGATGTAAACATTAGATGTGAATAGATCGAAAAGATCGCAAATACTAAAATGAACTTAATTTTCTTTGAATTGTACCAAAATAGAGTACAAATCTGGTAACGGATAACCTTCTTTGTAAAAATATCAATCTTTACTTTTTGAACATGAACACAACTTTACAATTGTTATGTTCACGAAAATATTTATCATGTTTATATCTTAATGAAAAGTTCACTAGAAAAGCAGACTGGTGTATTCGAGGACTTACCATGGATGTGAAAACGGTACGTTTTGGAGAAATTGTAACATGCTAAGGCCTAAAATTGGTGACCGAATTGATCTTTTAATTAGATTTTATATAAACTTTTCATTTTTATTAATATACATCAAAGATCAACATTTATTAAATTTTAAAAATATATCGTGTATTTACATGTATAAAGTAAAATCACAAAAATATCAAACTCTAAGGAAAATTCAAAACGGAAAGTTCCTTATCAAATGGCAAAATCAAAAGCTCAAACACATCAACTTATGGATAACAACTGTCATATTCCTGACTTGGTACAGGCATTTACTTATGTAGAAAAAGGTTGATTGAACCTGGTTTTATAGCTAGCTTAACCTCTTACTTGTATGACATTCGCATAAAATTCAATTATAATGACAACGATGTGTGAACAAAAACAAATATTTTTAATAACACAGTTTAACAGATAATGTCTTTAAAATTTACGATTGTTCACATGAGGTATAATGTCCGGCTGGGACAATTATATTATTTCGAGTAATATAATCTGGTTTTTTATTCAGTGTGACCACGTTTTTTCAAGCGAATATGATAAAAATGTAAACAGACTTAATTCTTTTTAGTAAGACGTGAAATGGTTGCGTAGGAAAGTATTGGTGATAAAAAGATATCATCACCCCTTTAATTATTTTGTGTTCTAAAAGTTCGATTTAGCTTTAAAGGGGCACTAGAGCCGACGAGATATAAAAAAAATCAGAATATGTTTTTTGTTTTGTTAAATCATTAATGATCATGAATTAGTGAAATAACAATTCGCTTTTAGCCGTCAGTTTGGTTCAATTTGTCAAAATAAGCTAAGAAACATCGAAGATGAATTATTCACTTGCAAGTGGATAATTCGACCTCATTGAATCCCTATTCATGTGACCTTCAATGTAACCTCTTAGCTAGAGATTGTTAATTAGATGGCGTCTAGACTAAAATACACACGAAATGCTGATCATACATAATTTCGAGTTTATGCATCGTAAATTGTTTATTATATATTTTTTTTTATTTGGATATACGTTTTAGTATGTTATAACTAGAATATGAAAATTCGGGTCAAATCGGTAAACATGAATTTGACAGCTAGTGCCCCTTCAAATATAACAGAAAAATAAAATACATCTGATTGAATCGGACGAATTTTGATTTTCTTCTTTAAAAAAAATCCCCCTCCGTTAATGGAGTAGTTTTGCCTGTTGTTAACTATTGTACATATTTTGGTTTATTGTGTGATGGTCAGGAATAAAGTCATATTTTGACATTGTGATTTTATTGGTAATCTGTTGGCCTATTCAAGCGTCTCTGGTATATGCATTGCACAGATGCACCCCGCTTAATTACAATACAATGGAGTAGACAATTTGATTATTTGGGAAGCAGATTTTCAAAATGAACATTTTATGCATATTGGTTTTCGATGCCTATTCCAAAACTATGAAAATGAAAGAGTTATTGAAAGAATAAAATAGATAAATAACGTAGAATTTTTAGATCTAAAGATATAAAAATGAGAACACAGGGTATGATTGCCAATGAGATAACTCTCCAACAGTGACTAAAATGACAGAGAAGTTTAAACAACTATATATCAGAATAGGTAACAGAAGGTACTAAGTAAAATGATAATGATACATAAACGAATCAAGGACTACTGCCACCTCCAGACCTCAATCAAACTGATGGTGAAAGATTGTGTCTTCATCATATGAACATCAAGTACAATCCCTCCCGTTAGGGGTTTAGTATCATACTATCATAAAATATATGAGAACATAACCCGTATCATGCTAACAACTGGTTTAAGAATAAATGTATTTATTTTCGATGCAAGGACAGGTCAGTATTTTTGTGATTTTACTTTTTACACTACCAGTGAATCAATATTTATTCCAAAACATGCCATCTTTAATGACCTGACCTGTACATATGAATGAATGAAGTGATAAATACTTACATGGCTTATCATCTTCCCATGGAGAAGTTATGTCTGAACACGTTACTTTTCCTGAAAATTTGGAACAAAGTTGCCATAATCCACCATATACACTATTATCACCCACAGACTGGCCATACCAGTATGGCAAATAAGATGCTACTCCATGGGCAACAAATGCAGTTAAAGAGAACAAAAACCCAACAACAGCAAGCCCTTTATGTTTTCTTCGCTCCATTTGTAATATATCAGCAATAAATTGATCAAAATACAGATGTTGCGTCGACGCTTTGCTTACGTATTCTTAAAACACTCCTTTCTGCTTTCAGTTCTAGCAATTAGTCCATAGCCCACATTTTTAAAGGTGTGTATAATTACAAGAGGATCCCGATGGGTATTAAACCATAAAAAGGAGTCGTGTGTTGTCATATTTATGTTAACAAAGCATGGTTACAAGACCTGTATTTTATTCAGGATGTTCAAATCAATTTAGTCAATTCTAAATTAAAAAAAGGAGAAACAAAAACATATTTGTCTTATACTCAAACCTTTGAGAAGCGGATTTAATTTAACTCTTCTTTCATAACCGATATATTCAATAAAATAATCACAAGGATCAAAATGAGACATAATTGTTCCACTTATCTTTGATTAAATCCCTCGTTTTAACCTTGTATTATTTCCTTTCTGTGGGATACGATGAACGTATTAATTATTTTACAAACTAAACAATGTTAGAACAATTATTAAAATAGTTTAATTGGCCTCACTTTGTTAATCTGTTCTTTTGAAGAACCTTCAAATATGGAATTCATAATTGTTTGTCTCAATTTAAAGGCAGTTTCGGTCACGCGATGATTTTTAAAGACAACTTAGATACACACTATTTTGTTTAGCAAGCAAATTATAAGTATGTAATAAAACTACACTTTAATGTGATATCATACTTATACAGATACATGCAGATTGGGTCGAATTTTGAAATATTTACTACTCAAAATTTGATTTGATTTGCGTTTGTAACATAAATAAACTTGATTTGTTTGTTGTTTGTGTCATTTGGGAAGACATATTTCTTTTGTGTTTCTAAAATAACACAAGGAAAATTTTATTAAAAAAAAAACTATTTTGAATACCTTCTGTACATCAGTTTGGTCTTAATGTGTTAATTATTTAGAAATAATTTATATTTACTAAATGTTCTTGATTTTGATTGTTTGTTTTGTATATTTTATCTAATCTTAATAAATCCATCTGTGAATTTTCAAAAAATGATATTACCGTAACAAACAATTTACCAAGTTGACCATAACTAAACCAAATTTCATTTAGACATACAAATTTCCATGTACTCATTTTGAAGCTTTATTATGAATGATAAAATTGGTAAAACAATTAAACATCTTTTCCAGATTTGTTTCATTTTGACGTTGCGTCAAATAATATTTTACGTAAGCGCATTTTTACCGCCCTAGTTTCGAACATCCTTTACCGTATGGAGACCAGATGATCGAACCAAATGGTATTTGCCAAGGGTTGTCAGCATTATATGAACGTCCCGATCTTTTAAGGACATATATAAAGGCAACATAGAATACCGCTGTTCAAAAGTCATAAATCGATTGAGAGAAAAGATCCCGGGTTACAAACTAAAACCGAGGGAAACAATCGAAACAAAAGAAACACTGAAGTGCCACAAAAAACAAACGACAATGCAACATACATAGAAACGAACTATAAACGGATCCTTTTATAGCTGACTAAGCGGTATGGGCTTTGCTCATTGTTGAAGACCGTACGGTGACATTTAGTTGTTAATTTCTGTGTCATTTGGTTTCTTGTGGAGTGTGTTCTCATTGGCAATCATACCACATCTTCTTTTTATATATATATATATATATATATATATATATATATATGGATGACGCAAACTAGGTACCATCTATATTTCTAACGGACATGCATTATAGACTTGCTTTGCCTCTAGCCATGTACAAGGGTCTGGATGGGGTCTTCATTTCTGTCTTCTTTATTTTAAGGTCATTTTTCTGTATACTTTATATTTTTGGTCCATTATTCTCTATTATTTATTTTTTAGGACCACATTATTCTCTTTTCTTAATTTGTTTGCCTATTTTTTCTCTATTCTTTACTTTTTGTCCTTTGTTCTGCACCTTTTGCCCATTATTCTCTATTTTGTAAACCCCATCTGATATTGCAGCTGCATCTAAAATTCAAACGCAGATTATTCCACGGTTCAATACTAAACCTGTGTCCAACAAAATAGTAGATGATGTGGTCACTTGCATTGCTCTTCACGATATTAAATAGAGCACTTCACTAACACTAATTCATTAAAAACAAATTGAAGGTAACAAAAAACGAAAAGATATGGGATAAAATACTCATAGTTTTCTATGATGTGTTTTGTGTACTATTGTTTGTCTGTTTGTCCTTTTCTTTTTTAGCCATGGCTTGTCAGTTTATTTTCGATTTATGAGTTTGAATGTCCCTCTGGTATCTTTCGCCCCTCTTTCATGAGGTTTGGAGCAAGGGTTCGATGAAATGGCTATCATGGTAAAAATATCGACGAGCGAAGGAAATTTTCTTTTGACCAATTTCATGCGAATTTTGTTTTTCTATCAGAAATGGGGGCGTTAGCCCTCTATGCACCCTTGAATCTACCACTTGACAATATCCTAAAAAAAAGTCTATATTCTGTTTTTAAACTTGACAATTGAAAAAGAAAAAAGGGTGAAAATTAACAAATAACTGACCACATAGTCTTTGACGATGATTATTTATTTCCAACTGTATGGGGTCCGAATATTTTATATCTAAAATCTGCAAGCCCGACTCTGAATCAAATGGTTGAACTTAATTGTATCATCTGTAAATCTTGGCAACTTCATTAATATATCTTTTTTTGTATAAATAAATAGAGAATCCACGCCTAATAATTAAATGTTGCTCTAAGCCGTAGTCTAAAATAAAATAATAGTTTTAAATTCAGCTGTGTTAGTATAGAAGTGCTCAAGTATACGAGTCATTTTACTCTCCTCTTCTATCGAAAGATCCCAAGTGCATCACATGGTCCTTGTTGAAATTTTTATTAAGACGGAGTTGACAATGACAATGAAACGGTATCAACCGTACGTGCTATTCACCTGTTTGCAACGCAAATATTGCAGGCAATAGTCCTATGCTAACAGTGCCCTGAAATAATCAATCGTTGACTGCAAAATAAATCAGATTTTAAAATAAAATGTACAGCAAAAATCACCCCAAAAGTATAGAAAAAAAAAGAAACTGATATTTACCAATAAGAATAGTAACCCACAAAACTGAATGATTGAAACATGTGAAATGTGTAGTATTTTGGCAAGCCGTTGAGGTATTCCCTATTTTTAATATTAATAAATCATTTATTGATATTAAAATTATTTTTAATATTAATAAATAGGCTTTATTTTTAATATCAAAATTCAATTTTAATATTAAAAATCAATTTTAATATCAAAAATCATTTTCTAATATTAATAAATGGTCTTATTTTGAATATTAAAACATGAATATTTAATATTAAATATTCAGGTTGATTTTTAATATCAAAAATCATTTTCTAATATTAATAAATACGCCACCTATATATAAGAGTTGTTTGAGCGCTTTTATATACGGTGAGCAAACCTTACTTCAAGCTTGTAGCTGAATTAGATTAGTGGAAAATAATAATAACAAAAATAACTCCGAAACACTTGCTCTTATCCTGCAATCGGCCAATTATTCTACAAATAACAGGTGCACAAATATTTTTTTGTTTATTTTTAATTGTACAAATAAAGTCTCTTGTTACTCAACCTCCATATTGAGCAAATGGTAATGATTATTGCTTTTTGTGTGACAATTCAATTTGGGGTCCACTTCGAGGTCCGCGTTTAAACTATACATGTAGATTTCTTTGAAAAATATTAAAAAGTAGAACCTTGGATTTAAAAACTAAACCTTAAAGCGCCAGGTGTAAATTGAAGGATAAAACAATAAAAGTACATTGTCGGAAGTATTACATTTATGTGTACTCGCTACGAAACAGGAGAAAACCTCGACAAAGAGTTGTTTTTCGTCCTGTTTCTAAATCTTGAACAAATAAATTTTATATTTCAGTCCATCAATGTACATATATCTCCGGAGGTCATCTCGATAGTTAATTAGACGGCGTCTAGACTAATATACACACGAAATTCTGATATATTTTATCGAGCACATGCATTGTTAACTGTTTATTTCAGACTTTTTGTAATTTGGACATACGTTTTAGTATGTTATAAATAAAATATGAGAATTGGAGTCAAATCGGTGAACATGAATTTGACAGCCAATGCCCCTTTAAAAATCAAAGAGCTGATAGCTCTGAGGAAAAATGACGCCATTGTCTCTAATATTGGTATATTTTTTATGCAAGTCTTGATTTTCATATAATTTACCTACTGAATCTTAGGAGACTTTTCAGTTCATGGTAGGTAGGCTGACTGACAATAGAATAGATATGAATTGTTTTCAATGTCTATGGCTTTTTTATTTGTGTGTCAAGATATATATATATGTGTGTGTGTGTGTGTGAAGTGAAGTGAAAATGACTACTGGTTGTTCTGTTGTACAAAGAAATAGCTCAAGACTACCTGAACAATCTACAAAATTCAAAGTTATATGTGAATTTGTTTCTTGCAATTTCATTATTCTTAGTCAAGGATACATTAAAAGACTATCCCCTTCTTTGTAGAATTATTTAACAAAATGATTATGAAGAGCCTGTAATAAGCAAGCTCTTATGCCCCACATAGTCCTTATTTAAGAGATAAGTTACAGGTGACCTAGTGACATCATCATACACATCTTTATTTCTGCTACTTAAAGCATGATCAATTTCTGTGGATTTAGACAATAGTATTGTTTTACTAGTTTGACAATTACAAACATAATGACACCATTTATACAACTTATTGTTGATATACTAGAATATAGAAACTGAAAACTTAAAATGACAACATAAATTATTGCAGAATTTATTTGTTTTCAAATGATTTAATGTTTGTTAGTCATTTATTTCAAATAATTAACCCGTACTAAAATAAGGAGATGTGGTATTATTGTCAATGAGATAACAGTCTGATAACTATCCACCAGAGTCCAAATAATGTGGCTGTTAGCAGTTATAAGTCACTTTACAGACCTCAGCAATGAACAAAACCGGTTCATTGTGTTCAGGCACCATAGGAAAAAGAGGAGTTGTGGATTGGTGGCTTACAAGAAAATATAAGAAATATAATAATAATAATATAAATAAGAGAGACAAAAAAGACAGGACTAAGCCACTGGACTATATATAAAGTGCTCCATTACTAACCCTTAGAGGAGCTACTGATCTATACTTAGAAAAGAAAGATGTTGAGGACTTAGCCAGGGCGAGCAGAACTTTTAGACTTAGAAACAACAGAGTAGATGTGTGGACACCACATATATAGGCCCATCTGCCCTATTTGCTGCCACCTATCAAAATTAATGCCTAGGGTGGTAACCGTAATTAACACCATGTGCATTTAATCTGTTGTTCTCTATGTACATATATGATATATGTTAAATGCAAAAAATGCAGCTGTTATGTAAATATGGTAATTTTACATCATTTTAGCCTCATGTTTTATAAGGACCTAGCTAGACCTATTTCTTAGGCAAGGTGTATTATATAATTACTAAAAGCAATACAATCCAGTGTTCTCCCCAGGATATTATGAGATTGCAATATTAGATTTATTCACCTTAAGTTTCGTGTTTACTACTTGATGTTTCATTTATTTATAGCTACCATGTTGGTTATATTATAGTAAATAGACAAAGACCTGCATTTTATACATGTACCATGTACATTAACAGAAATGCAAATAAGTGACATTTTATTATTAAACTTTAAAATTAAAATGCATAGATAACTTAAATAATTTGATTTCATTACCACCAATCCCCAAATGTAGCACAGTAGGTATATCTTTTTTTTCACTTTTACTTTTGACTTATAAACTAGTTATATATCCTTTACAGCTTCATAATTTAATTTACTGACACATATTTAAAGAAGGTTTATAATGACAAAATTTTCATTAAGTTTTATTCACATCTATCAAATTACAATTTTGCAATTAAAATTGGTATATCCTTTAATATCAAAGGAAGAAATGGAATATGTCTTCCATAAGTACTGATATGTTATTAAAGATATGTTCAAAAGGCTAACATATTTGTTTATATTGAAAGATGAATATGACAGAAATCTTTTTTTTATTATCAAAGGTGGATTATCAATAAAGAAATGTTTTCCAATTCCATTACACCCACCTTTAAAAGTTGTGTTTTGTAATATTATGAATATTTGAATTATTGCCACCAGAAATATTTTACAAGATTTGACAATACTGGTTTTAGCATTTTTGTGCACGAAAATTGTCTCCCTTTAATACACAACTTCCTGTTTACACCAATTCAAATTGAGAACTAATGGCTATTTCTGTGTGAATCATTAAATGCCATTCCTAATCCAAGCCATCCACTGTTATCATTGATTTTAGAATAATATTTAATAAATAGATATTGAAAAGTGGATGGCAAATCTCAATATTTTATATTTATTTAAAAGAATTTTTCGTTTAGTTATATCCTCTATTCGATTTTGAAAATAGCGACGCAAGAACAAGTAATCGTAAAATACGGGCTTGTTATGACCCCTGGACAACGGGATTGTTTTTTTTTCAAAACAATACAGGTTCAACAGTTTAGTTGTAAACTCGAAAAAAAAGTAATAAAATAATCGTAGATGTTTCAAAAAATGGACGAGGCCACGATTTCAGAGAAAGGGTAAAACTTTCCTTGAATAATTTTGGTATGATTAATTGAGCACTATCTACCTCTTTCATTAAGTTTCTGCATCTTTTAATTCTGTTTAAAGTGAAAAAAATCCAGAAAGTAATAAAGTCTTTTTGACAGAAAAACTTCTGCAAAAGCCGCCATTTTGTTCTTTACCCTCCGATATTTGACCTATATCTGCAGCTGTAACTTTGTTAACAAAATACATACGCACCGCGTGGATATAACCGTATTACTAATTTTTGATTCTTAAATCTTCATAAAGAGCAATATCTTTCGTATGGTTATCAAGATGATTCCGATTATTATATATGTTCAGCAGACAAGTAAGGTTGACATTCTTTCAAGAACTATTTTGTCTAGCGATTGGTTATCATTGGTATGTAAAAAATTCAAAACCATAACAAAACAGATCCATTTATATACTGATTTGTTTACGGATTGTAAAGACATGCACATAAACGCGAAAGCTCGTATAAATATGAAAAATATACTAAGGAGATAGCTCTAAATACCATTTAAAAACAATGAACATATGGGCAGGTTAAGAATGGACATTCTGTATAGTACATGAATATGTAAAATACGGAACCGAGTTCGGAAAGCGGCTTGGAAGCTGGCCAATGGTATTGTAAAATTGACTACGTCATTTTCCAACAAGAAAACTTTATCAAATACAATCAAAGTACTGAAGTACTGAACATCGGATGACCGCAAATTCTTGTGGATGGCCGTCACAAGCACTTGTCTCAGAAAAAAATCACATCTCTATACCTGAAAGTGAGGTCAATGTACAGAGATATATTTTTTTCTGAGACAAGTTCGTGCATGAATGATGAATAAATGACAGGGAATTCAACTTCACCGTAATATCTATTATATTGTAGTGATACAAATCAGTATACTCTGGTTTGTTGTTATATATTATATTAATATTTGTATAATTTATAAAAGTTTCATGTATATATAATTTTCATCCATTTGTATATCATTCTATTCTACTATTCTAATAATAGTGCAGTGCAAGTGCATGGTGGACACTCTTCTGTAATAATTCGATTTTTCTAATAGATTGGATTTGAGTAGGCATTCATATCTTCCCGCAAAACGTTCTTCGGATATTCTTCCGCATGCGTTAACACAATTTTTCTGTACGTGTGCATAGATATAAATGATTTTTTTACTTATATATATATTTCTAACGACAAAACATTTTCATATTATTAATTTATGTTTAAAAAAAAAAATTTTTTTTATGAGTATTCATTGAAGAAATGAATTTATAACAAGCGATAAGGAATGTTATTTTGCACTCGATAATGTCCGCGTATTTATACGATCGGATACCAGTCAAAAACGAATGTCAAATCTCTGTGGCAACAATACATCGGAATTCCCTCACGGTCATCGCGATGTAATAATGTATTTTTAATAAATATTTAAAAAAAGAAGGAAATTTTCAGATGTATGCAAAATATACAAGTTTCTAAGTCTAGCTCACACAAGCGGCGACCAAAGACATCGTTTATTGAAATGAAAAAGGGCGAAATTGAAACCATTTTATCCAAAATTTTATAAGAAGGTATAAAATAAGAGAGTTTTTTTATAGATGCATTCTTCAAGGCCATACATTTCACGGCATGATGATACACTTTTATTACAATTACGTATCGAGTCTATTTTACACCAAACAGCCCAACGAAACATATACCCAAAAGACAGCTGTACGTACAGTCCTTTTTTATTGACCATATTTTTTTATTACACTATGCGTACTTTTTGTTCCTAATAGCAATTTAAGATTCGTAAAGTAAGAACATTTCTGTAGATGCTTTGTATTTAAAACACACGATAAACATGGTCAGCGTGATGGAATTTCATTCACCATGTTTACTGATTAACGAAAGAAGAATTTATTTTCGGTAGGTTTAAATTTATTATTAAGTACTTTTGTTCTACAATTGAAACTGATATCATAAAAATTAAATTGTTAAAATTATCCACAAACTTTTTTCTTATTCTCCTAAACAATAATAATTCACCAGTGATCGGTTGTAACTTACTGGTTTGTTGATGTGTATGTTGAGTATATATATAATATTTGTGCTAAATATAGATCTGATCTTGAGTTAGGAAGGGCGTGTTTATCCTACAATTTGAATAGCAGCTTAGTTTTGGTTAAATGTTATATGTCTTTTCTAGTACAGATAAGTTGTCATTAATGGTCCTTTTTCTGAAGAATTTATCATAACGTATCATATTGTTAAAATATGTCATAAATTCAAATCAAACAAATGCATGGATATATAATATGGTCTGAGTATATATGGTCAACCTTGCGAAAAAAGGTCTCATGGATCATAATGGTCATATCAAAAGACTTCATTGCCAATGTCATTCTTGAATGTTTTGTTTAAGCTATATTATAGTTTGAAGGAAAATGGCAGCGAAGCAAATCGATGTGGGTGAACAGGTAAACCGTCTATAAACAGTGTACATGGTTATACTAAGTAAAGTGAAAAATGCAACACAACTACCAAGTTTAACCAACTTACTTTTAATAATATTTGTGACAGTGATGCTTAAGTTATTTATTCTGGTTAGTGAAAATGTATTCACACGTATTTACATACTTTGACGATCATGCACTTTCGTCAGTAACCATGACTATATTCTTCTGTATAGCTTTGTAATTTGTTCGTTCTCTACACAATAAGGGAATTCAACGTTATTTGATGTTGCAGGTTTTGCTAGGAATACCTGTGTATGGAAACTCGTTGTGAATTATAACATTTTAATACTGGACTTTGCCGCGTATAACAATGGGTGATACTGGGGTGATCTGTAAACCCAATCCAAAATTCCTAAAGTTGTGCCAAATCTGCAAATTTACAAGTACAGTGTCTGTTTCTCGGCACGCATCGGAAATGTGTTCATGGTCATAAGATATTAGAAATCCACGCGGATGGTCTCAAAATACAAATTTGGCTACAGACCTACAGACGTCCGGCTTGGTTAAAAAAAAAAGATTTATATATACCGATTTACGCGAAAATCCTATACCAATTCATATATTTCATTGGAAAATGACAACCCATTTATATATTTATCACAGCTATCATTTCATCTTATCTAGACGTTAACCACAAAGGAACATTCGTATTTTAGATGAAAGATAAGAACACAGTTTTACAGACATCTTATGAAGATAAAGATGTATGTTCCATTGACATATAAAATCCTATTGCATTGATATATTACCTCCGTGAAATTGCACCCCATTGATATATTTAAAATTCCAAAAAAAGTGACCCATACCACAATACGTCTTCGTTTCAGTACCTTATATAGGAATGTACCCCTCCCCACTCCGTGTTGTGACCTTTCCTTTGTGCGACATTTTGATGAGTCTCTTTTATTTCGCATAGCGGTTGATGTATTGCAATATACTTGTATATTGGGAGACGACCATGACTCGGTCGGCGCACTCCGTCTGCTTCGTTCGACGAGTTCGTGGTATAATTTCCCAGTTTGGTTAATTTTATCATAATTTGTACGTTATTCAAAATGGATTGACGAGATTTGATAATCGGTTACCGCCTATTGTCTTTTATTTATGCATGTTACTTCATGTTCATTTTTATCAAATAAGCTCTTCAAAGTTTTTAAAAGTTTTCGATTTTCAAATATTTTGGCCCTGATCATCACTAGTATATATAGAGTCATTACTTGTCGGAATGTGTAACTGTGTCAGTAAAATTTGTACCGAAAACACTTTTAAGCTCTGGATTTCCGCGAGTTTAGAAAAGTCACACGAATTTATTAAACTGAGACTTTATGGAAACTTTATTGACAATACATTAAGATATCACCGAGGAACGTCCTGAGAGGCACATGCACGATTATGCCTAATGTTTTGGAACATTTAAATAAATATCCAAGCTACTCTTCCTCGAAGGCGGATTCAAAAGCGACATATACATATATGCTTTACTAAAGTTAAATTTGTTGCACATACTTTTTGTTTTATTTTTCAGATCTAGAGCGATGCAGCAGGAGCGATTTTCGTCTATACATGACCATTGTGTCCAATGTTTCAGTTGGAAATGTGACGTGAGACCAGATTATGTCACTTCATGCGAACTGGTCGAATGCGGCCAGGGATGCTGTAGAACTTTTCATGCTTGTAAACAGAAATCACATTCGTTCGTCTGTGAGGCAAATATTGTACCATGCATTAATAAAGAAAACGGTTGCCATTCTGAAGTTAAAAAGTCAAATATGGCTGCCCATCTCTTAATATGTCCTGCTAATGTAATTGATTGCATGACTGCGATACCGGAAACTGTCAATATGTGTCATAAACCTGTTAAAAGAGGTGAATTCTCGTGGCATTCTCGTAACATTCATGCAGAGATTTCCACCGGGATATTAACATTAAAATGTCCTTTGGCTGATGCTGGATGTGATTTCTCCTGTCAGAAACTATCTCCATTGGTTCCAACAGGTCATGTGATCCAAAGTGAACTTTTGAATACACGTGGGTTGATTATCGGATCTGACGCATGCTCATTACCAGAACAACGGGGTGAACAAAGTCGAACACTTGATTATCCAACGACTCCTTGTTATCAAAACGATGTTGATTCTACCGATGGTTTATTTTTCCTTGAAGAACTCCCAGATAACGTGATAGAACAGATTTTGATGTTTCTCGACAGTTTTTCCATTAACAATTTGGCTTTAACTTGCAAGTTCCTGCGTTCGTTTTGCAAATCAGTCGTTTACAACAAGGGCATAGTGGAACCAGTATGGGAGAAGATTTCTAATAGAGGAAAACATTGGGATTTTTTTAAGTGGGTAAGTTTCTAAGCTGCTGACAACCAAAAAAAAAAATATTTGTATATAATTAAATGAGTACACATGCATTTTGGCAAACATTACGTTATTCCACAAGTCCTGGATCTATCACATTGAACTTGAAACGCAAAACAGATACTGGCAGTTAGTAGATGCATATAGACAGGTTTTTCCGATTATCTGCCTTAGTTTGTGTCGCGACTCCTAGGCGTCGTCGTAGTACGATCGCCATTACAACCGTGAAAAAATATAAACAAGATATAGATCTAAATGCCCTGACCGCATATAATTAAATGTAAACACAAGAATGTGAAGTCGTACTTGAACTCGGCAAAATTATATGTGCTATAGATAATAAAGTAATTAGATAAGGATTCTAAGTGTATTGCAGGCCAGATGTCGTGTCCTTAAAATATATCTGTATTTGATATGTTACACGCGGGACATTATAAATTTTATACGAATACTAATCCCAGGTTACATGTCGATTATAATCATTTGGTAATCATAATATTAATAATTATAACGCATACATAAATAAAAAATAAATAGTCTTGACCGGTCGAATGTGATATATCAGAAAAACCAGGTACAATTTTATCAAATCATAGAAATTTCTGTGGTCAGACCTATAGTGAGACAGTCCTAAAATTTAACAATCCACTAATCCGACGTTCCTACAGAGACGAGAGTTTTGTGCTTTTTGCTTGACTTACGTATAATGCTCAAAATTGAGTGACATCTTCGTATTACTTTGGTGTCCGCATGAATTGCGCTATATATGCTATCGATGCGTCGGGCCATATGTAGATATAACTTTGCGATTAGAATATGGGCTTGAGAAGTTTTGAACTTTCACGGCCCATGTATTCCTATAGTTATTATGTATTCGATTCCAATTTCTTTTGCAGAAAATTACTCGACATACAACTACTATAGTATGTATAGTATATAACATCATGATCCAGCCCGTGCTTAATATAAATGAATGCCATTAAACCACCAAAGACTCTAACATGTAATTTCAAAGCGATGATTAGTTATGTTTTAGAAGCGTCATTTAGTGTTTTGCCAACTCCCCTCTCAACCACTCCAAAACAGAGGTCTCGTAGATTTTCATCCTTAATCCGTATTAGACTCTTATATAAGTCCCTGATGTATATAATACAGTGAAATACAGTATTACAGTATAACATTAGGGTGTATATCGGACCGTCGGACTACTGAACTGTCGGAAATTCGGGTTGTCGGATTATAGCTACGTTTTCGTAGGTTCTAGTAAACTATTTGATTACCAAGAGTTAGACCTTTGCAAAATCCTTTCTAATGAATAAAATTTTAGAATTCATGCACAGAATAATCTACTGAGGAAAGTTCAAATCAAGAGAACAGTGGCGGATCCAGAACTTTTATAAGGGGGCTCTGACTGGCCTAATGGGGGCCCGCTCCAGTCATGCTTCAGTGATTCCCCATATAATCAACTAAATTTTTCCCACAAAGGGGCCCAGGCCCCAAGGCCCCCACCCCACCCCTCTG
Source organism: Mytilus coruscus (assembly GCA_017311375.1). NCBI lineage: Eukaryota > Metazoa > Mollusca > Bivalvia > Mytilida > Mytilidae > Mytilus > Mytilus coruscus. The sequence goes on along the minus strand of CM029597.1, from coordinate 94,696,718 downwards.
GATCCGCCTATGACAGAAGTAACTGAATACGTCTTATAAAGAAAAAAAAGTGAATATATACTTTAAGCACACAGGCCTACATATATATATAAAACCTTTAAGTTTTTCAGCAAGAACTGCACCCAGGAATAAAATATTTTACAAGCCTTACTTTTCGAAATATTAAAGCGCCGTCCCAAAAAACCAAATATCAAACTAAGTGTTAACCTCATCTGTACGATCGAGCAACAGCTGGTCTGCAATATCGTAGTTGAAAATTAAATTTGTGTAGTTATTCCACTAAAGTTAAGAAAACTTAGTTACATCAGTATATAATAAGGTGTCACTGTCATTCATAATATTTCTTAAACGGATGACGAGGCCCCCTTATTTAATTTTGAACTCCTTACTCCTCTGTAAACAATATTTTTGTCTGAGTTAATATTGTCGGAATGTCTGTCCATTTTGCAGCATAAAGATACTATAGGAGTCGTCATGAATGAAAAAAGTTCGTCTCTTCGCACTGGGTTGATTTGCTTGCAATTATAACTGCATGTAGCCTCGGGTTGGTTATTAGCTTCATTTATGGTTAATTCAGACATTTTACCGCTTCCACTACAAATGTCGCGGTGGATCTTCTATACAAAAGAGACAGATACACTGTAGCCATCGGATTAATTTTATAGATTAATTTAAGTTTTAACAGTCGTTTTACAACGTGTAAACATTCGTCGGCCAGTGTTATTTTACTTTCATAACAAGTTTTATTTAAAAAAAAAAACGGATTGTGTGCAGTGGCGCATCATCCAAAAAAAAAATGTCCGGACCATACAAAAACCTGTTTATGCACAGTTTTTTTATGTTTATACGGCTTTGATCCACTAAGGTTTGTTGGCTCGTCTGAAGGCATCACATAAGACGTATATGGAATCAAATGAGGGCAGTCATTGTGCAACTCGTTGTGTAATTCGCATATTGATTTTTCCACACCTGAAGTTTTTTACGATTATTTGTACAACTATTAACTGCACAAGAAATGCTTCTATGTTTTTTGTAACTTTCGGCAGCATCCATAGTAAAATAAATCAGAAAATAAAAGAATTACAAATGTAAACAGAAAATCGATAATGTTTTGATCAGTACACGTGCGTTATTTTTCACGGTTGTAATGGCGGATCGGTCACGTGAGAGGTTAATGGATGCGCCCATGTTTTCTAGGTCAACTACAGATAAACCCGTCTATACCTCAGCTCTGACTTACATCTAGATATTGACAGCTGGTGAAGGCATATTGAAATTAAGGTATTGATAACAAATAGAACTTTTAACTATGAACTTTCCATTTCTATGTAGCACCATTACAGTAGATAGAAATAAGAAGATGTGGTATGAGTGCCAATGAGATAACACTCCATCCAAGGCACAATGTGTAAAAAAACTAACAATTATTGGTCAAAGTACGGCCTTCAACACGGAGCCTTAGAGTCTGTATGTGTAGTATACCGGCTAATTAATTATACCCCCGTTTTAAAAAAAAGTGGGGTATACTGTTTCACCTTTGTCTGTCTGTCCGTCCGTCCATCTGTCAGTCCGTGCGTTCATCCGTCGGTCCGTCAGTCCGTCCCATGAATATTTTTCGTCGCATCTTTCTCAGGAACTACATTACAAGGATTTCTGAAATTTGGTTTCAGGGTTTATATGAGTCAGCTATACCGTGTGATGCGTTTTCAGATTCATCACTCAACAACTTCCTGTTTACCTTATACTTTTAGCGGGCAGGGGTATCATTAGTGAGCAGTAGCTCACAGATTCACTTGTTTCAGTTGTCATGGCTGGTCCAAGTGATCTCTACCTGTATATTTTACAGTTGGTGTAAGTCAATTCGTTTTATTGACGCCATCATTATTTGGTTTACCTTTATAATATATATAATATCTTTGTCACAGATGACCATGAATCCTTTCCATTTGTCGGAGTCACCAATTCGTCATGTTTTTCCCCGTTTGTGAAATTCGAAATACATGTCCTTCAATATCAAATAGATCCGACAGCTGCCAACATACGAGATCTTTTTTAATATATTTTTTATTGGTTGTAATTTCAGTTTTTATTTTTTTTTAATATTCATTTCACGAAATAAAAGTTCTCATTAAAAATTCATAAAATAAGAAAATAGTTTTAAAAAAATATGATTTTTTGATTTTTTATCTGTTACTATCTCCGTTTTTGGGGTAAAGATTGCATGAAATGCAATTCAAACCCTATGGTACGGACTTCATATCTATATCTTCTAAGGTTGATCACTACCTTTGAGATATACAAAATATAGTGTACTTATCATAACATTCTAAACATCCTATCCATACACATTCCCAGAAATGTATCATTGAAATATTTGCTCAGATCCTCAAGTTACAAAATTATGTTAGACTTTTCAAGAAAATTACATAACTTGTACAAGGTGCAGGAATCTAATATCAGTTCTAAAAATATCAATGATGTCATTGTGAAAGAAATTTTTAAAATTGGAGTTATCTTCATTTGTCCACAATCAATTGTAGTTGAATCAACTACAACCAATGATTTAAACATTGCAATTTGAATGTTTGATTTTACTTCCCGCTGATAAATTAAAACAATCTTTACCCTTTAGTGCTTCAAGCACTTTGATTCCTTGTCAATATGAAAATAAGAAGATGCGGTATGATTGCCAATGAGACAACTCTCCACAAGAGTCACAGAAATTAATAACCGTACAGCCTTCAACAATGAGTAAAACCCACACCGCATATTAAAGGCCCTGAAATGAAAAATGTAGAACAACTCAAACGAGAAAAATAACGACCTAATTCATGTACAAAATAATGAACTTTAAACAAATATGAAGTGTTAATTCCCTGAATCTGGCGTTTTCCTATATAGATTAATAACTTTCGGTAATGTTTTAGAAATGGTCCTTCAGTTCTGCATGCACTCCAATTCGTAAGTGGAAGTACCATCTCAGCACTCCAGTTTCAGAACATCTCAAAGTTTGTCCATTTTATCCAGAAAGGATTATCAAGGATGAAATTATCCCGTGTGAAAATGAATGTGGATTTACCATGTACAGACAACAAATGGTGGAACATAAAAAGAGATGCCAGAGGGAAATGGTCAACTGTTTAAATAAGGATGGTGGATGCGAGGCTGTCGTACTTCGATCCAAAATGGCGGCTCATCTACGCAGGTGTCCAGCAAACATTGTACAGTGCAACTCACCTAATGTGAGACCCGAGATGAATGGAATTTGCCAACAAGTTTTTCGAAGAGAGGAGCTGGCAGGACACCAACAGTTTTCACATTTAGACATATGTGAACCAACCAAGCAATATTGTCCTTTAGCTTATCAGGGATGTAAATTCACCATTGACAAGAAAACACCACAAGTACCTAATGGTGAAATTATTTTCTGTAAGGATACAAACAGTTTCAACATTTCTAGGAAAGACCGCGTACAATTCATTGACGACAAGGAGAATTCAAATACGGAAGGGGAAGAAGCATCATTGTACCACGGCACAACTTCCGGTTACATGGCGCAAATGGTTGCTTCCAATCAACTGGAAGATGCACACCAAGAGTCACTATTATCACTTCCATTTACATTACTATATTTGATTCTTTCTAATCTAGATAGTCTGAGTGTCTACAATTTATCAATAACTTGTAGATATTTACGGGAGGCTTGTGAGGACATGCTTCTTGTGAAAGGAATGGTTGAATCCGTCTGGCAGAAATCGGATGACGGATGGGAGATTTCAAAAAGGGTTTGTTCAAATAAACACATTGCAATGTAGTTTCATAATGTAAACGCTTTCTTTCACGGAACCTTTTACGTGCAAAGCCTTTTCTGTAGTCGACTTTGAGGCGATCTTTGTTCTCAATTTTGTAGCATTGCAACCTGATCTAAATACAAAGCCTATTTCCACGCTTTCCTTCAAACGATCTGACAACAGTCCGTAGACCTATATGAGCAAAGTAGGGATATAGGATCTGTATTTTAATCATATTACTAACATTGTTGCCGCGTGCTGTATTCTTATGAGATAAGATCAAAATGTGACATAGTTGCACTGCATTTTATAAGTTAATTTTCTATTCGCGAAAGTCGCGTAAATAAATCGTACTTGAAAATTTTAGTTAGTTTCGACGTATACACAAAATGAGGATACAAAAGGTAAACAAAGAACCTTGCTTTAAAAAAAAACACCAAAAAAACGATATAGAATTAAAAAAAAAACAGAATAATTTATGACCACGAAAATTCAATTTTAATAAATCTGTAGAAAATATTAATATTACCAAACGTTTTGATAAAAACAAGTCGAAATTGAATAACAGACAACCCCATGACATAAAACAGACGTAGAGACGAGCATCATAAAACAAAACGGGAAATGAAACATATACAGATGGTTTGAGGAAAAGCATAGGTAGAATCCAAGAGGGTCATCGATAACCAAATGTCGAATAAAAATGGGCAACACCATGGCCTTTGAGCAACGAGAACAACAAAAATCGGCCTGTTCGTTGATGTTTGTGGATGGACTTCGGATTTCGAATCCGCCATCGGTATATTAACTTCGTATTGATATGCATTGTCATTTTAGTTTCTATTTTGATAAAAGAGAGGCGAAAGATACCAGAGGGACATCCAAACACATATGTAGAAAATACACTGACAACGCCATGGCTAAAAAAGAAAAAGACAAACAGACAAACAGACAAAACAATCGTACACAAAACACAACGTAGAAAACTAAAGACTGAGCAACTGAACACGATCCCCGCCAAAAACTGGGGGTGATCTCAGGTGCTCTGGAAGGGTAAACAGATCCTGTTCCACGTGTGCCACCCGTCGTGTTATTCATGTTAATACTAACCCGGTAATACGTCCAATTCGGTAGGTCACATTCGGGAAAAGGGGACGGGATTGTAGTTACGACATTAGGAACATAACCTCGTTTTTAAACTCGACAGATTTTAGAAACGGTATACATTTATGATTTATTGTTGTTGGCATATATAAACAAAATGATTAATTAATGAATATTTATGATTTTTATGTCTTTTTAGAAATGGTACTACAGTACAGCATGTACCCCTGTAAAACAATGGAAGCAACATCTTAGCAGTCCAATCACAGAACACTTAAAAGAATGTAGCTATTACGGGCATGAGAATGTTAACACAGAGAAGGTCAAGGTTATGTTTGATATAGTAAAGGAGTAAACCATCGGAAGCTGCAATAGTTTAAGGGTCTTCAGGGAAGGAGGCTTCATTTGTATATTTTTCATTTTTCAAATTTTCACTATTCTTCATTTTTTGCAAAAGTGAAAAAATAAATAAGAATCGCAAAAGTGGATATTAAATATTCCGTCTGAAAGAAAAAAACACCTCCTGACACCACAGAATAGCAAATGATCATCCCGTAAGATAAGAACAAATCAATATTGTGTTTCGCTTGGTTGATTCGATGATTTAATGATGAATGGGAAAACAGCATATACTGAGGGAACGACCATTTAACTTCAACGGGGGGTTATGGTTTTTTCCTAAAAAAAATATATTCTGATCCCCAATTTGATGAAGAAAAAAAATATTGTGGTCAAGCAGATTACAAAAATAAATATTCTGAATCCAGATTTCCCCCATACCTTATAGTGTTAAATTTTGAAAGAAAAAAATAATTTGATTGATAGCGTCGAAAAAATCTTCGCACTTTGCGCGAAGAAAATTTTCTGACTTAGACAACCCCCCCCCTTTTGAAGTTGAATGGTTGCTCCATTTATGACTATGATATATACATCAGTAAGCTTAGAATGGACGTTGATTGTACATACACGATACACTTCACAAATTTATTTGATACTAAAATTTTGTCTTTGGCAATAGTACGATTTTACTTTAACAACCCTTGTTACAATTTTGAATGCCAAAGACAGAACTGTGATATATAAGATATATTTTATTTCTTTTTGGATATATATCTTTAAATTGTTATGTTTGCTGCATATTTTGATATTTTCAATATTTATATAACCGTAGTATTGTTTTATTTATTATTCTGTAAATAAAATAAAATAAAAGTGATTTTATATGTTTTCTTGAAATCCAAATATAGTAAGACTGTATTGAAAGTCACGAATTCTATGCAACTTTCATACAAGTGAGATGTTTGGCTAGCTATAAAACAAGGTTTAATCCACCATTTTCTACATATGGAAATGTCTGTACCAAGTCAGGAATATGACAGTTGTTTTCCATTCGTTTGATGTGTTTGAGCTTTTGCATGTATTGATTTCCGTTTTAAATTCAGTTCCTTGGAGTTTGGTATTTTTGTTTTATTTTACTTTTCACAGATTAATAATTTATACCAAATAACGTTGCTAAATACAAATGGTGGCCTTTGGCTGTTTTCTGCTCTTTGGTCGCGTTGTTGTCTCTTTGACTCATCCCCATTTCCATTCTCAATTTTAAAGTTTATCACGCGGTCATTTTGTCAACAAAAATTAGATAACGGATTGATTCCGGATATCACAGAGAATTATGTAGCTGCCTATTTATTGAATTTATTGAATAATACACAAACTCCTTCTTGATACAATAATGAATATCATGGTATAAATTAAGGCGACAATAGTTCACCGGCTGTTCAATTCTCATAACCGATTAGGGTAAAAAAAGAAACTGAGGGAATCTCATGAACTAACGGAGCTAGGACGGGTGCGTCGTCTCCTGCTATGCAGGCATCACCCCAGTCATGCCAATTCACGCTCGGTTAAAATGTCATAGTCGGGAATAGAGCACAGTCGGTAAAATTAAAGATAAAAGATAAAGTGTCAATTTTAAGTCAATGAGACAGGGACTTGTAAACGCAAGTAAACATACCATAAACATAGAAACCATAAAGCGGATTCAGTAATTCACTTGGGATCAGACAGACAGTGATTTAGACCAAGGAATTGGATAAATATACATTTCTTTGTTTAGACCTACATTGATGAATAAATAAAAATACCCGGAAAACGACTAGGACAAAAAATAAAGGAAATTTGTTAGGACGTAACAATACTAAAACATAGCTTTATTTATAATTTATAGATACGCCAGACGAGCGTTTAGAAGTTACACAAGACTTATGCAAAACAATAATGAATTACGAAGTCGAAGAGCATTTCAAACTAAAAAAATAAATAGACAGTGATTTTAAATACTAACTCGAATTACACGCAAATGGTATCGGAGGCTGAGTAAGAGACTTCTAGTTAAACACAAGCTTTCATGAATCACTATCCAACTTAAAAGAGTTCAATTTCGGTAAAAATATGTATATTAAACAAAAGCTTGTATACTTTAGACCCATAAGTAAGAAGAGAGATTGTGTATTTATTCAAGACATAGATTTGCACTCACTTGACAACATCCGAAGAAAAAACTTCAGAACCATTGACATTATAACACCTGAATTTATTTTTTTTAGTTTTGGAGAACATGTTTTATTTATTAGTTGTAAATGGCTTTGATCTAGCATTCAGTAACTGCGAGTACTCTTATTTCGGTACTATGTTTCTATTGTTTTTATGTTTGTTATTTTCAGTGTGCTGTATTTTGAGTTAAGCCAATTGCTACTGATTTTTACAGTTTGTTATTGTGTTGTGTTGTTACACCACTGTCACAGGTTAGAGGATGGTTGAGCAGTTGCGCTCACAAATATGTTTTGTTTTGTGTTTTGCTCATTGTTGAAGGCCGTACGGTGGCCTATAGTTGCTAACTTCTTCTATATCGTTGGGTTTCTGGTGGAGAGTTGTATTATTGGCAATTATACCATATCTTCTTATTTTCATCTTTAAACCCCACATTCTTTATATGCCTGTCCAAAGTCTTTTATGTGTAATACCACCAAATCATAGTACGTCACATCCGAAAAAGGGTCGAAAAAATATTCCCTTGAATTTGACAGTTGTCGGAAATTATTCCTACATATCATTGCAGTAAAAATGTCTGGGTCATAAACATATATCTTTGGTGTTTCAAAACACAATTATTTTTTTATTTGGTGTTTCTATAGAATATTTTGGAAACTTGAGGTTACATGGTTACTAAAACTTGTACACGGATAAGAAAGAGGTGAAAATTTGATTGGTTAACTTCCAGTGATGGTTATTTTCTTATATGCAATGAAATGTTATGTGAAATTTTGTCTATAGTACTAAACAGGATAAAACTTTACTCATGCCAAGTATTTCTTTATTTGAATCAAAGATAAATTCTGCACATGTTTTTGTAAAGTGCAAATTTAACAAAGACTAATAGGGGAAAATCAATGGTGGTACTACACCTGTAGTTCAGTGGCTGTCGTTGGTTCATGTCTGTCACATTTGCTTTTGTTTTGTTGTAAATTACCATTGGTTTTCTCGTTTGAATAGTTGAATATTTCATGTCGGGGCCTTTATAGCCGATTATGATACGGTATGGGTTTTCTCATTGTTTGAAGACTGTAAGGTTGCTAATAATTGCTTATATCCACTTTATTTGAGCTCTGGTGGATGTCTCATTGACAATCGTACCACATCTGTCTCATTGACAATCATACCACATCTGTCTCATTGACAATCATACCACATCTGTCTCATTGACAATCATACCACATCTGTCTCATTGACAATCATACCGCATCTGTCTCATTAACAATAATACCACATCTGTCTCATTGACAATCATACCACATCTATCTCATTGACAATCATACCACATCTATCTTATTGACAATCATACCACATCTGTCTCATTGACAATCATACCACATCTGTCTCATTGACAATCATACCACATCTGTCTCATTGACAATAATACCGCATCTGTCTCATTGACAATAATACCACATCTGTCTCATTGACAATCATACCACATCTGTCTCATTGACAATCATACCACATCTGTCTCATTGACAATCATACCAAATCTGTCTCATTGACAATCATACCACATCTGTCTCATTGACAATCATACCACATCTGTCTCATTGACAATCATACCACATCTGTCTCATTGACAATAATACCGCATCTGTCTCATTAACAATAATACCACATCTGTCTCATTGACAATCATACCAAATCTGTCTCATTGACAATCATACCACATCTGTCTCATTGACAATCATACCACATCTGTCTCATTGACAATCATACCAAATCTCTTTATTAGACACACAGATCTTATAAAACCAATTAACGGCCCATAACGGGCAAGTTACAGAATTTATTAATTACGAATAGACGTAAGTTAAAAAAAACCCATATAATGATAATATGAATTAACTATAGCAGTTGTTTTCTAATTGATTAATTGATTGGTGATTGCTTTACGCCGCATCAGCACAAAAAGGCTACATCGCGGCGAGTTTTCTTATTGTAAAATTTTGATTACAAATCAAAGCCATAATGTTGTACATTTCTTCATGCTCACAAGAAAGAAGATCTTATGGAATCTGTGGCGTACTTATGATGATGAAAAGCAGAGCACGAATCTGTGCCTGGTACGGGATCACCTAAACATCTTTATAAGGACCCCACATAATTGGAACACTAAGAGTTTAAGCGGGGTTAAACTAGATTTTTCATACTCAACAATCCCGGTTATCTCTATACACTGCATGGTCTATAATGTTTGGTGTCTTAAATTTAATGACAAAATCTAAATAAAAAAAAAACCTACATTGACAACAATATCGTGAACAAAAACCTAACATAGAAAAACTGTCTTTTGACGAAGTAGCTCATTTGTAACTTTTTATGATTCAGAATAAGTATATAAAAAAATCATTTCAATGCGGAGAGAATCATCCTGAGCTGGGACTATTATACTTGCAATAGTATGTCCCAGTTCTGAGTAAACATGAGAGTAAGTGAAAATGGACAGAAAAAAGAACATACAACTTTTAATAATTATCATAAATAAATACAAAACCGAGGTCTGTGTCAAAGTAAGCAGTTTAACATCCACGTTTCCAGTGTAAAAACTGCTTCGGTGGTTTTTGTGGTAGCATGTTCGCCTCGAGTGCGGGAGGTCATGGGTTCGAACCCCGGCTGGGTCAAACCAAAGACTTCAAAATTGGTATTTGCGGCTTCTCCGCTAAGCGTGCCGCATTAAAAAGAGAAAGAGCAAAGACTGGTCGGCTCGGAGTCAGAATAATGTGTCCGGGAAAGGTGACATGCCTTCTTGCGGACTGTCACCTTGTGAACTAGCATGTTAAAAATACGGCTGAGTGTGTCGGTTTAGTACAGAGAAGGGTTAATATTCATATAACATTAAAATGTTCTCTTCCTGAATATGCATATCGTGCCGCTGGACGTTAAGCAGCCATTCATCACCATCAATAAAATGTTCATATAGCAAAACAACAAGTGTTTTTTAGAAAAGCTTTCTTATATAGCTATCGATGTACCCATACGTTTTCAATTCAAATTATAATTTTAAAAAGTTGACAGAAGACTAGGAAAATCAAGAATATTTAATACATTTATTTCGTCATGGTTTGTAACAAAGTTATTCCTTGTAAAATGTAGTTTTTATTAATTACTGAACTGTCTAGTAGTCTTATCGTTGTCTTCTTAAGGCAAAGTTGTGATTATTGGTATGCTAACTAAATTAGATTCGACAACGTATTCGTTTGTATTTCTTTATAAAGGGACAACCATATGATATTCGTAAGGGTGGGGCTTTGTTTTCTTGGATTGATAATTTATTTCTATCTATTGGTATGCACGCTTATATTTTGCGGAAATCTATCTTCACTTTAGTACATATCATGTCTTGTGAAAGTTACTATTTTCAGTTCTTACCAGGCCAAGTTATTCATTTTCAAAATCCTCCTCCCCCCAAAAAAAATCAAATTGTTGTCCCTTACTAAACAGAAATCTCTCATTTCAAAGAGAGAAACCAGTAAATACACAAGGGTCTTTCTTGGTGGGGTTGAGGTGAGTCCTTAATTTCTTTTCGGGCATATTTCTTTATCTTTAAAAATAACAAAATAACGCTTATTTTGTAAAATATTCATGAAAATGGTATTTACATTATTATTTTTTTTTTCAGAAATTATGCTATTTTTCTTATTCTGTTTATAGTGTATTATTTTAATTTTAGTTTCTTGTGTACAATTTGGAGTTTAGTATGGCGTTCATTATCACTGAACTAGTATATATATTTGTTTAGGGGCCAGCTGAAGGACGCCTCCGGGTGCGGAATTTCTCGCTGCATTGAAGACCTGTTGGTGACCTTCTGCTGTTGTCTGTTCTATGGTCGGGTTGTTATCTCTTTGACACATTCCCCATTTCCATTCTCAATTTTAAGTATATTTCTGTATTGATCAGTATTGTATACGTGTATTACCAGTGACATATAAAAAACATTTATTTATTAATTTATTTTCCACAGTTATTCTTTATTCCTTTTGCACACCATTATTTGCTAGTCTTTTTTTTTTTTTTTTTTGCTCATTTTCTCCAAGAATTTGTAAAGTGACTGTACAAATCTTTGTTTTCTATGTTCGTTGTATTATTTAGCCATTGTTTTTTATTCTGTAAAAAGTAAAATAACAAAATACTGAACTCCAAGGAAAATTCAAAACAAAATGTCTCTTATCAAATGTCAAAATCTGGGATAATTATACTATAGTATAATAGTACTAGGCAAAATCAAAAGTAAATTCCTTCCACAAACCCTCATAAAATAAGTCAAGAAAATGCTAATTTAGAGGGGGAGTCTAAAAAGAAAAGTACACCTAAATCTACACTCACTGCAAACAAAATTCTGGTATAGACGGAAAGACCATCAGAGACATATATACACATGTATAAGACAATAGCAGAAAAAGTCTAACTTCCTGGTTCCATCGTTCACCGGCAGTTATTTTTTAATCCAACTATCTTTTTGTAAAATTTTAAGTTTCAGTATTAACTAGAGTATATAATGCACCAACTATTGCCAATTTAACACTCCTTCTTATATTTCTTCCAATAAAATATTATAATATAAATGTTCAACCCCCCCAAAAATCGTGTTGTCCACTGTTGATTTTCTGACAATCAAATCATTCAAAGAATATCCTAATCAAGTAAATTTGTTTCCAATTGTCACAAATATGATAGATTATATAAGAAAGTTGTCCCTTATGGATCTGTTTTTATAACAAAAGCATATCTAAAAAAATTGCATTTTAAAACTTTGTCCCAAGGGATAATTTCCTTGCTGTTATCACTGTTTTTTTTTTACCTGAAGACCAAGGGCTTGTTTTATTGGTCTCTTCTATACATCTCCAGAATGTCTTCTGGTGAAGAGTAAAAAAAATGAATCTGGACCTCTTCCGGAGATATTCTGTAGAAGAAGCAATAAAACAAAATTTCAATTTGCCGTCGAATATAGCAGATTTGTTTAATGTTGGATGACATAAATGAAGTTTACGACGATTTATTAGAAAATTAAGATACGTCAGTTCCGATTCGGTAGACATGACTGTAATAGTGTGCTCTGTTTTGGCATTGATGTAATTATACAATAAGTGTAAAAACAAAGAAAATTGGTCGAAAAAAATCGCTGTGTTCGTGACATTTTTTCTTTATGCTTTCCTAACTCAGTTTTGCTAAACAAATCTGACTTAAAGCCCCGACCATTTAATTTTCAGGAATAATCTTAAACTGTACAAGAAGTTGTCAATGTTTGTCTGGTAGCTATATGATCGAAAATGACATGTTGTCTATTAATTTTTTTTAAGTAACCAAAGTGAATTATTTTTGTATTAAGCAAATATATCGCAGAGTTCTCAAAATAATTTTTTCCCTGGTGGTCCTTGAAGGAAATCTGCTGGTCCTAACTATTATTTCTATTACAAAATTTCGATGGTTTTAACCTTCGGACAACCACTTTTATAAAACCTTAATTATATATGCATGTATACAAGGTATACCTTTGTACAAGGTCATGGCGTTTCTCAGACTGTTTATGACTAAATCCGTTGATTGTGTATACAGATTGATACTTTAGTCCGGAGAACAAGATTTATTTCAGTGTCAGTTTTAATTAGCTATGAACAAACTTTCAGTAACTGCAAATACTCTTATTTCGGTGCTTTATGTCTATTGTCTTAATGTTAGTTGTTTTTGTGTCTCGTACCGATCTTTTGAGTTAATCTTATTGCAACTGATTTTTACAGTTTGTTCTTATATGTTGTACTGTTACACAACTGTCCCAGTTTAAGAGAGGGCTGAGCGCTCACAAACATGTTTAACCCTGTCATATTCTTTATGTGCCTGTCCCAAGTCAGAAGCCTGTGATTCAGTGGTTGTCGTTGGTTCATGTCTGTCGACTCATATTTGATTTTTCTGTAAATTGTTTTGTTATATATAATTAGGCCGTTAGTTTTTTCGTTTGAATTGTTTCACATTTGTCATGTCGGGGCCTTTTATAGCCGACTATACGGTATGGGTTTTTGTCATTGTTGAAGGCCGTACAGTTGCCTATAATTGCTTAC
>CM029597.1:94550920-94683069 GCA_017311375.1 Mytilus coruscus | reverse complement strand
CCTCAAGTACAGACCAACGCAACTTACACCATACTCAGATGAATTTTGATGTCTATTACCATCAAAACTTTCGACAGGCTTTGTCTACTGAGGTACACATCAACTGTACCTCAAGTACAGACCAATACAACTTACATACACCCAAAATCAGATGAATATTGATGTGTATTACCATCAAAACTTTCGACAGGCTTAGTCTACTTTAGGTATGCATCAACTGTACCTCAAGTACAGACCAATGCAACTTACATACACCCAATTCAGATGAATATTGATGTGTATTACAATCAAAATTTTCGACAGGCTTTGTCTACTTAAGGTACGCATCAACTGTACCTCAAGTACAGACAAATGCAACTTACATAAACCCAACTCAGATGAATATTGATGTGTATTACCATCAAAACTTTCGACAGGCTTTGTCTACTTCTGGTAGGCATCAACTGAACCTCTAGTACAGGCCAATTCAACTTATACTATAGTATACACCTAACTCTGATGAATATTGATGTGTATTTTCATCAAAACTTTCGACAGGACTTGTCTACCTGAGGTACACATCAACGGTTCCTCTTAAACAGACCAATATAACTTACATACACCTCACTTTGATGACTATTGATGTGTATTACCATCAAAACTTTCGACCGGCTTTGTCTACTGGAGGTAGACATCAACTGTCCCTCAAGTACAGACCAATGCAACTTACATATACCCAACTCTGATCAATACCAATGTATATTTCTATCCAAACTATAGAAGGCTCTGTCTACTTCAGGTACACATCAACTGTACCTCAGGTACAGACCAATGCAACTTATACTTTAGTATACATCTAACTCTGATGAATATTGATGTGTATTTTCATCAACACTTTCGACAGGCTTTGTTTACCTGAGGTACAAATCAGCTGTATCTCAAGTACAGACAAATGAAACTTACATACACCCAACTCTGATGAGTATAGATTAGTAATTCCATCAACACTTTCATCAGGCTTAGTCTACTTTAGGTAAGCATCAACTGTACCTCAAGTACAGACCAATGCAACTTACATACACCCAACTCAGATGAATATTGATGTGTATTACCATCAAAACTTTCGACAGGCTTTGTCTACTTCAGGTATGCATCAACTGTACCTCAGGTACAGCACAATGCAGCTTACATACACCCAACCCTGATAAATATTGATGTGTATTTCCATCAAAACTTCCAACAGGCCTTTTGTACCTGAGGTTCGCATCAACTGTACCCCAAGTACAGACAAATGCATCTTACATACACCCAACTCTGATTACTATTGATGTGTAATTCCATCAAAACTTTCAACACGTTTAGTCTACCTCACGTACGCATCAACTGTACCTCAAGTCCAGACCAACGCAACTTACATACACCCAACTCAGATGAATATTGATGTGTATTACCATCAAAACTTTTCACAGGCTTTGTCTACTTTAGGTATGCATCAACTGTGCCTCAAGTACAGATCAATGCAGCTTACATACACCCAACTCTGATAAATATTGATGTGTATTTCCATCAAAACTTTCGACTGGCCTTGTCTACATTAGGTACACAACATCTGTACCTCTTCAACAAACCAATATAACTTACATACACCTCACGTTGATGACTATTGATGTGTATTACCATCAAAACTTTCGACAGGCTTAGTCTACTTTAGGTACGCATCAACTGTACCTCAAGTACAGATCAATGCAGCTTACATACACCCAACTCTGATAAATATTGATGTGTATTTCCATCAAAACTTTCGACTGGCCTTGTCTACATTAGGTACACATCAACTGTACCTCTTAAACAGACCAATACAACTTACATACACCTCACTTTGATGACTATTGATGTGTATTACTATCAAAACTTTCGACCGGCTTTGTCTACTGGAGGTACACATCATTTGCACCTGAAGTACAGACCAATGCAACTTACATACACCCAACTCAGATGAATATTGATGTGTATTACCATCAAAACTTTCGACAGGCTTTGTCTACTTTAGGTATGCATCAACTGTACCTCAAGTACAGATCAATGCAGCTTACATACACCCAACTCTGATAAATATTGATGTGTATTTTCATCAAAACTTTCGACTGGCCTTGTCTACATTAGGTACACATCAACTGTACCTCTTAAACAGACCAATATAACTTACATACACCTCACTTTGATGACTATTGATGTGTATTACCATCAAAACTTTCGACCGGCTTTGTCTACTGGAGGTACACATCATTTGCACCTCAAGTACAGACCAATGCAACTTACATACACCCAACTCTGATAAATACTATTTTATATTTCTATACAAACTTTAGAAGGCTCTGTCTACTTCAGGTACACATCAACTGTACCTCAAGTACAGACCAATACAACTTATACTATAGTGGACACCTAACTCTGATGAATATTGATGTGTATTTTCATCAACACTTTCGACAGGCCTTGTTTACCTGAGGTACAAATCAACTGTATCTCAAGTACAGACAAATGCAACTTACATGCACCCAACTCAGATGAGTATTGATGTGTATTACCATCAAAACTTTCGACAGGATTTGTCTACTTCAGGTACGCATCAACTGTACCTCAATGCAGGCCAATGCAACTTTACTATAGTATACACCTAACTTTGATGAATATTGATGTGTATTTTCATCAACACTTTCGACAGGCTTTGTTTACCTGAGGTACAAATCAACTGTATCTCAAGTACAGACAAATGCAACTTACATGCACCCAACTCAGATGAGTATTGATGTGTATTACCATCAAAACTTTCGACTGGCTTTGTCTACTGGAGGTACTCATCAACTGTACCTTAAATGCAGACCAATGCAATTTACATACACTCAACTCTGATAAATACTTATGTATATTTCTATCCAAACTATAGAAGACTCTGTCTACTTTAGGTACACATCAACTGTACCTCAAGTACAGACCAATGCAACTTATGCTATTGTATACACCTAACTCTGATGAATATTGATGTGTATTTTCATCAACACTTTCGACTGGCTCTGTTCACCTGAGGTACGCATCAACTGTACCTCAAGTACAGATCAATGCAGCTTACATACACCCAACCCTGATAAATATTTATGTGTATTTCCATCAAAACTTTCGACAGGCCTTTTGTACCTGAGGTTCGCATCAACTGTACCTCAAGTACAGACAAATGCAACTTACATACACCCAACTCAGATGAATATTGATGTGTATACCATCAAAACTTTCGACAGGTTTAGTCTACCTCAGGTACGCATCAACTGTACCTCAAGCACAGACCAACGCAACTTACATACACCCAACTCAGATGAATATTGATAAGTATATTCATCAACACTTTCGACAGGCTTTGTTTACCTGAGGTACAAGTCAACTGTATCTCAAGTACAGAGAAATGCAACTTACATGCACCCAACTCTGATGAGTATTGATGTAATTCCATCAACACTTTCATCAGGCTTAGTCTACTTTAGGTGAGCATCAACTGACCCTAGAGTACAGACCAATGCAACTTACATACACCCAACTCAGATAAATATTGATGTGTATTACCATCAAAACTTTCGACAGGCTTTGTCTACTTCAGGTACGCATCAACTGTACCTCAAGTACAGATCAATGCAACTTACATACACCCAACTCTGATAAATATTGATGTGTATTTCCATCAAAACTTTCGACAGGCCTTGTCTACCTTAGGTACACATCATCAGTACCTCTTAAACAGACCAATATAACTTACATACACCTAACTTTGATGAATATTGATGTGTATTACCATCAAAACTTTCGACAGGCTTTGTCTACTGGAGGTACATATCAACTGTACCTCAAGTACAGACAAATGCAACTTACATACACCTAACTCTGATGACTATTGATGTAGTTCCAGCAAAACTTTCAACAGGTTAAGTCTACCTCAGGTACGCATCAACTGTACCTCAAGTACAGACCAACGCAACTTACATACACAAAACTGAGATGAATATTGATGTGTATAACCATATAAACTTTCGACAGGCTTTGTCTACTGGAGGAACACATCAACTGTACCTCAAGTACAGACCAATGCAACTTACATACACCCAACTCAGATGAAGATTGATGTGTATTACCATCAAAACTTTCGACAGGCCTTGTCTACCTTAGGTACACATCATCAGTACCTCTTAAACAGACCAATATAACTTACATACACCTCACTTTGATGACTATTGATGTGTATTACCATCAAAACTTTCGACAGGCTTTGTCTACTGAGGTACACATCAACTGTACCTCAAGTACAGACAAATGCAACTTACATACACCCAACTCAGATGAAGATTGATGTGTATTACCATCAAAACTTTCGACAGGCCTTGTCTACCTTAGGTACACATCATCAGTACCTCTTAAACAGACCAATATAACTTACATACACCCAACTCTGATGACTTGATGTGTAATTCCATCAAAACTTTCAACAGATTTAGTCTACCTCAGGTACGCATCAACTGTACCTCAAGTACAGACCGACGAAACTTACATACAACAAACTCAGATGAATATTGATGTGTATTACCATATAAACTTCGACAGACTTTGTCTACTGAGGTACACATCAACTGTACCACAAGTACAGACCAACGCAACACCGAACTTAGATGAATACTAATGTATATTTCTATTCAAACTTTAGAAGGCTCTGTCTATTTCAGCTACACATCAACTGTACCTCAAGTATCTCAAGTACAGACAAATGCAACTTACATACACCCAACTCTGATAAATATTGATGTGTATTTCCATCAAAACTTTCGACAAGCCTTGTCCACCTTAGGTACACATCAACTGTATCTCTTAAACAGACCAATATAAGTTATCTCTGGTAACCTTGAAAGAATATTGACTATGTTTACCTCTGGTCACCTTACAATTATACTCTGGTTAGATTACACAATTATTCAATTTGGTTACCTCTGGTCACCTTACACATATATTGACATTGGTCACCTCTAGTCATATTGACTTTGGTTACCTCTGGTCACCTTGCACAGATATTGACTATGGTATCTTGTGGTAACCTTACAATGATGTTCTTGTCACATTACACAGATATTTGATTTGGTTACCTCTGGTTACCTAACATATATTTTGACGTTGGTTACCTCTGGACACCTTACACATATATTGACTTTGGTTACCTCTGATTACATTTCACAGAGATTGACTAGGCTTCACCCTGGTCATCTTACAATGATATTCTTGTTCTTTCTGGTCGACGTACACATCAACTGTTCCTCAAGTACAGACCGATTGAATCTACATACAACCAACCCCGATGAATACTAATGTGCCATTAAAACTTTTAAAGGTTTTGTCTACTTGAGGTACAGATCAACTGCACCTCAAGTACGGACCGATTGAATCTAAATACAACAAACCCTGATGAATACTTATGTGTGTAGCATTGAAACATTCGAAAGGATTTGTATACTTGAGATACACATCAACTGAACCTCAAGTACAGACCAATTCAATCTACATACACCCAAATATAATAAATATTAATGTATATTACCATCAAAACTTTGCAGAGGCCTCGTCTACATGCAGTACACATCATTTGTACCTCAAGTACAGACCAATTCAATTTTCATACACTCGAAACCTAATGAACAGGAATGTCTATTACCAACAACAATTTTGACAGGTTTTTCTATTTGACGATCAAATCAACTGAATCTCAAGTACACGTAATGTTAACTTAAGTTACACAATATAAAGGCAACAGTAGTATACCGCTGTTTGAAATTCATAAATCGATTGAGGAAAAACAAATCCGGGTTACAAACTAAAACTGAGGGAAACACATCAAATATAAGAGGAGATATCACCTATCACAGATATCGATTTCTTTACCTCTGATCACAATACACAAATTTTGACTTTAGTTATATCTGATCACCGAATCCTGATGTTCTGTTCACATTACACAAATATTTAATTTGGTTACCTCTGGTCACCTAACACATATATTCACTATGGTTACCTCTGGTCACTCTACACAGAAATTCACTTTGGATAACTCTGGTCACCTTACACATACATTGATTTTGGTAACCTCTGGTTACCTTACACTGATGTTTTGGTCACCTTAGCATATGATTAATTTGGTTATGTCTGGTAACCCTGCAAGGATATTGACTATGTTTACCTCTGGTCACCTTACAATTGTAATCTGGTCAGAATGTATCTTCGTAAAACCAAACCTTGATGAATACTAATGTGTGTTACCATTAAAACTTTCGAAAGGCTTTGTCTACTTGAGATACACATTAACTGCCCTCAAGTACAGACCAATTCAATCTGCCTACATCCAACTCTGATGAATATTGATGTGTATTACCATCAAAAGTTTCTACAGGCATTATCTACTCGACGTACACATCAACTGTACCTCAAGTCACATTGCACAGATATTGGCTATGCTTCTCCTTGGTCATCTTACAATGATAACCTGGTTCTTTTTAGACAAATACGACTGTGGTAATCTCTGGTCACCTTACTTACACAGATGTTAACTTTAGTTACACAATATCACCTATCACAGATTTCGATTTCGTTACCTCTGATCACAATACACAAATTTTGACTTTGGTTATCTCGGGTCACCGTATCCTGATGTTCTGTTCCCATTACACAAATATTTAATTTGGTTACCTCTGGTCACCTAACACATATATTCACTTTGGTTACCTCTGGTCACCCTACACAGAAATTCACTTTGGATAACTCTGGTCACCTTACACATACATTGACTTTGGTTACCTCTGGTTACCTTACACTGATGTTCTGGTCACCTTACTCATATGATCAATTTGGTTATCTCTGGTCAGATTACACAATTATTCAATTTGGTTACCTCTGGTCACCTTACACATATATTGACATTGAATGCCTCTAGTCATATTTATTTTGGTTACCTCTGGTCACCTTGCACAGATATTTACTATGGTATCTTGTGGTTACCTTACAATGATGTTCTTGTCACATTACACAGATATTTGATTTGGTTACCTCTGGTCACCTAACACATATTTTGACATTGGTTACCTCTGGACACCTTACACATATATTGACTTTGGTTACCTCTGATTACCTTTGATAGAGATTGACTAGGCTTCACCCTGGTCATCTTAGAATGATATTCTTGTTCTTTCTGGTCGACGTACACATCAACTGTACCTCAAGTACAGACCGATTGAATCTACATACAACTAACCCTGATGAATACTAATGTGTGTTAGCATTGAAACATTCGAAAGGATTTGTGTACTTGAGATACACATCAATTGTACCTCAAGTACAGACCAATTGAATCTACATACAACCAACTCCGATGAATACTAATGTGCGTTACCATTAAAACATTCGAAAGGATCTGTGTACTTGAGATACACATCAATTGTACCTCAAGTACAGACCAATTCAATCTACATACACCCAAATATAATAAATATTAATGTATATTACCATCAAAACTTTGCAGAGGCCTCGTCTACATGCAGTACACATCATTTGTACCTCAAGTACAGACCAATTCAATTTTCATACACTCGAAACCTAATGAACAGGAATGTCTATTACCAACAACAATTTTGACAGGTTTTTCTATTTGACGATCAAATCAACTGAATCTCAAGTACAGACCAACTACGTTTACATAAACCAAAACCTAAGGAACATTAATGTGTATGACAATCAAAACATTCGACAGGCTTTGTCTACTCGACGTACACATCAACTGTACCTCAAGTACAGACCAATTCAATCTGCATACACCCAACTCTGATGAATATTGATGTGTATTACCATCAAAAGTTTCTACAGGCATTGTCTACTCGACGTACACATTAACTGCACCTCAAGTCACCTTGCACAGATATTGACTATGGTATCTTGTGGTTACCTTACAATGATGTTCTTATCACATTTCACATATATTTGATTTGGTTACCTCTGGTCACCTTGAACAGATATTGACTGTGGTATCTTGTGATTACCTTACGATGATGTTCTTGTCACATTACACAGATATTTGATTTGGTTACCTCTGGTCACCTGAGACATATTTTGACGTTGGTTACCTCTGGACACCTTACACATACATTGACTTTGGTTACGTCTGATTACCTTTCACACAGATTGACTAGGCTTCACCCTGGTCATCTTACAATGATATTCCTGTTCTTTCTGCTCGACGTACACATCAACTATACCTCAAGTACAGACCGATTGAATCTACATACAACCAACCCCGATGAATACTTATGTGCCATTAAAACTTTTGAAAGGCTTTGTCTACTTGAGGTACACATCAACTGCACCTCAAGTACAGACCGATTGAATCTACATACAACAAACCCTGATGAATACTAATGTGTTAGCATTGAAACATTCGAAAGGATTTGTGTACTTGAGATACACATCAACTGAACCTCAAGTACAGACCAATTCAATCTACATACACCCAAATATAATAAATATTAATGTATATTAACATCAAAACTTTGGACAGGCTTTGTCTACATGCAGTACACATCATTTGTACCTCAAGTACAGACCAATTTAATTTTCATACACTCGAACCTAATGAACAGGAATGTCTATTACCAACAACAATTTTGACAGGTTTTTTCTACTTGACGTACAAATCAACTGAATCTCAAGTACAGACCATTTACGTTAACATAAACCAAAACCTAAGGAACATTAATGTTTATTACAATCAAAACATTTGACAGGCTTTGTCTACTCGACGTACACATCAACTGCCCTCAAGTACAGACCAATTCAATCTGCATACACTTAACTGTGATGAATATTGATGTATATACCATCAAAAATTCTTATTGGCATTGTCTACTCGACGTACACATCAACTGTACCTCAAGTCACCTTCCACAGATATTGGCTATGCTTCCCTTGTCATCTTACAATAATAATCTGGTTCTTTTAGATAGATATGACTGTGGTAATCTCTGGTCATCTTACTTACACAGATGTTAACTTTAGTTACACAACATCACCTATCACAGATATCGATTTCTTTACCTCTGATCACAATACACAAATTTTGACTTTGGTTATCTCGGGTCACTGTATCCTGATGTTCTGTTCACATTACACAAATATTTAATTTGGTTACCTCTAGTCACCTAACACATATATTCACTTTGGTTACCTCTGGTCACCCTACACATACATTGACTTTGATTACCTCTGGTTACCTTACACTGATGTTCTGGTCACCTTACACATATGATTAATTTGGTTATCTCTGGTAACCTTGAAAGGATATTGACTATGTTTATCTCTGGTCACTTTACAATTATACTCTGGTCAGATTACACAATTATTTAATTTGGTTACCTCTGGTCACCTTACACATATATTGACATTTGTTACCTCTAGTCATATTGACTATGGTTACCTCTGGTCAACTTGCACAGATATTTACTATGGTATCTTGTGGTTACCTAACAATGATGTTCTTGTCACATTACACAGATATTTGATTTGGTTACCTCTGGTCACCTAACACATATTTTGACGTTGGTTACCTCTGGAAACCTTACACATATATTGGCTTTGGTTACCTCTGATTACCTTATACAGAGATTGATTAGGCTTCACCCTGGTCATCTTAATATGATATTCTTGTTCTTTCTGCTCGACGTACACATCAACTGTACCTCAAGTACAGACCGACTGAATCTACATACAACTAACCCTGATGAATACTAATGTGTGTCAGCACTGAAACATTAGAAAGATTTGTGTACTTGAGATACACATCAACTGTACCTCAAGTACAGACCAATTGAATCTACATACACCCAAATATTATAAATATTAATGTATATTACCATCAAAACTTTGGACAGGCTTTGTCTACATGCAGTACACATCATTTGTACCTCAAGTACAGACCAATTTAATTTTCATACACTCGAACCTAATGAAGAGGAATGTCTATTACCAACAACAATTTTGACAGCTTTTTCTACTGGACGTACAAATCAACTGAATCTCAAGCACAGACCAACTACGTTTATATAAAACAAAACCTAAGGAACATTAATGTGTATTACAATGAAAACATTCGACAGGCTTTGTCTACTCGATGTACACATCAACTGTACCCTAAGTACAGACAGATTGTATTTTCGCACAACCAAAACTTGATGAATACTAATGTGTGTTACCATTAAAACTTTCGAAAGGCTTTGTCTACTTGAGATACACATCAACTTCCCTCAAGTACAGACCAATTCAATCTGCATACACCCAACTCTGATGAATATTGATGTGTACTACCATCAAAGGTTTCTACAGGCATTGTCTACTCGACGTACACATCAACTGTACCTCAAGTCACCTTGCATAAATATTGGCTATGCTTCCCCTTGTCATCTTACAATGATAATCTGGTTCTTTTTAGACAGATATGACTGTGGTAGTCTCTGGTCACCTTACTTACACAGATGTTAACTTTAGTTACAAAATATCACCTATCACAGATATCGATTTCTTTACCTCTGATCACAACACACAAATTTTGACTTTGGTTATATCGGGTCACCGTATCCTGATGTTCTGTTCACATTAAACAAACATTTAATTTGGTTACCTCTAGTCATATTGACTTTGGTTACCTCTGGTCACCTTGCACAGATATTTACTATGGTATCTTGTGGTTACCTTACAATGATGTTCTTGTCACTTTACACATATATTTGATTTGGTAACCTTAAGTCACCTTGAACAGATATTGTCTGTGGTATCTTGTGGTTACCTTACAATGATGTTCTTGTCACATTACACAGATGTTTGATTTGGTTACCTCTTGTCATCTTGCACAGATATTTAATATGGTATCTTGTGGTTACCGTAGAATGATGTTCTTGTCACATTACACAGATATTTGATTTGGTTACCTCTGGTCACCTAACACGTATTTTGACGTTGGTTACCTCTGGACACCTTTCACATATATTGACTTTGGTTACCTCTGATTACCTTTCACAGAGATTGACAAGGCTTCACCCTGGTCATCTTAGAATGATATTCTTGTTCTTTCTGCTCGACGTACACATCAACTGTACCTCAAGTACAGACCGATTGAATCTACATACAACTAACCCTGATGAATACTAATGTGTGTAGCATTGAAACATTCGAAAGGATTTGTGTACTTGAGATACACATCAACTGAAGCTCAAGTACAGACCAATTAATTGAATCTACATACAACCAACCCCGATGAATACTAATGTGCGTTACCATTAAAACATTCGAAAGGATTTGTGTACTTGAGATACACATCAACTGAACCTCAAGTACAGACCAATTCAATCTACATACACCGAAATATAATAAATATTAATGTATATTATCATCAAAACTTTGGACAGGCTTTGTCTACATGCAGTATACGTCATTTGTACCTCAAGTACAGACCAATTCAATTTTATACACTCGAACCTAATGAAGAGGAATGTCTATTACCAACAACAATTTTGACAGGTTTTTGTACGTACAAATCAACTGAATCTCAAGTACAGACCAACTACGTTTACATAAACCAAAACCTAAGGAACATTAATGTGTATTACAATGAAAACATTCGACAGGCTTTGTCTACTCGACGTACACATCAACTGTACCTCAAGTACAGACCGATTGTATCTTCGTACAACCAAACCTTGATGAATACTAATGTATGTTACCATTAAAACTTTCGAAAGGTTTTGTCTACTTGAGATATACATCAACTGCCCCTCAAGTACAGACCAATTCAATCTGCATACACCCAACTCTGATGAATATTGATGTGTATTACCATCAAAAGTTTCTACAGGCATTGTCTACTCGACGTACACATCAACTGTACCTCAAGTAACCTTGCACAGATATTGGCTATGCTTCCCCCTGGTCATCTTACAATGATAATCTGGTTCTTTTTAGACAAATATGACTGTGGTAATCTCTGGTTACCTCACTTACACAGATGCTAACTTTAGTTACACAATATCACCTATCACAGATTTCTTTACCTCTGATAACAATACACATATTTTGATTTTGGTTATCTCTGGTTACTGCATCCTCATGCTTTGTTCACATTACACAAATATTTAATCTGGTTACCTCTGGTCACCTAACACAGATATTGACTTTGGTTACCTCTGGTCACCCTACACAGAAATTCACTATGGATAACTCTGGTCACCTTACATATATTGACTTTGGTTACCTTTGGTTACCTTACACTGGTGTTCTTGTCACCTTACTCATATGATTAATTTGGTAACCTCTGGTAACCTTGAAAGGATATTGACTATGTTTACCTCTCGCCACCTTACAATAATACTCTGGTCACATTACACAATTATTCAATTTGGTTACCTCTGGTCACCTTACACATATATTGACGTTGGTTACCTCTAGCCAATAATGACTGGTTACCTCTGGTAAACTTGCACAGATATTGACTATGGTACATTGTGGTTTCCTTACAATGATGTTCTTGTCACATTACACATATATTTGATTTGTTTACTTCTGGTCAACTAACACATATTTTGACGTTGGTTACCTCTGGTCACCTTACACATATATTGACTTTGGTTACCTCTGATTACCTTTCACAGATATTGATTAGGCTCCCCTGGTCATCTTACAATAATATTCTTGTTCTTTCTGCTCGACGTACACATCAACTGTACCTCAAGTACAGACCGATTGTATCTGCGTACAACCAATCCTGATGAATGCTAATGTGTGTTTCAATTTAAACTTTCGAAAGGCTTTGTCTTCTTGAGGTACACATCAACTGAACCTCAAGTACAGACCAACTACGTTTACATAAACCAAGACCTAAGGATCAATAATGTATTACAATCAAAACATTAGACAGGCTTTTCTACTCGACGTACACATCAACTGTACCTCAAGTCACCTTGCGCAGATATCGACTATGCCTCTCCCGGGTCCTCTTACAATGATAATCTGGTTCTTTTAGACAGATATGAATGTGGTAATCTCTAATCACCTTACACAGATGGTAACTTTAGTTACACAATATATCCTATCACAGATATCGATTTATTTACCTCTGATCACAATACACAGATATTGACTTTGGGTACCAATGCTAGCCCAACAGAGAAAGCGTTTTGTTACTTCTCACATTACACAGATATTGGCTATTGTTACCTCTGGTCACCTTACACAAATGTTTAATATGGTAACTTCTGGTCACCTTGTAGATATAATGACTTTGGTTACATCTACTCAATTGACACAGATATTGACTTTGGTTACTTCTAGTCACCGAACAAAAATCTGGTTCCAATTGTTCTCTTTACACAAATGTCTTTTCAGACAGATATTGACTTTGGTTACCTCTCTTCACCATAATTTGACATATGTTGACTTTGGTTACCCATGCTCGCCTAACAGAGATTATGTTTTATTACTTCTACTCACCTTACACAGATATTGACTATTATTACCTCTGGTTACCTTACACTGATGCTCTGGTCACCTTACATATGCTTAATTTGGTCATATTACACTGATATTCACTTTGGTTACCTCTGGTCACCTTACACAAATATCCACTTCGGATAACACTTGTCACCTTACACATATATTGAATTTGGTTACCTCTGGTCACGTGCACCTTGTTAAGATACTAACTATGGTTATCTCTCGTCACCGTATCCTTATGTTATGTTAACTTTACACATATAACTAACGTGGTTATCTCTGGTCACCTAACACTTATAATGCCTTTGATTACATCTACTCAATTGACGCAGATATTGACTTTGATAACCTCTGGTCACGGAACACAGATTTCGTTCCCTTTATTCTCTTTAGGCAAATATTGACATTGGTTCTCGTTGTTCTCTTTAGACAGATATTGACTTTAGTTACCTTGTTCACCATAATTACACATATGTTGACTTTGGGTACCAATGCTAGCCCAACAGAGAAAGCGTTTTGTTACTTCTCACATTACACAGATATTGGCTATTGTTACCTCTGGTTACCTTACACTGCTGTTCTGGTCACCTTACACAAATGTTTAATATGGTAACTTCTGGTCACCTTGTAGATATAATGACTTTGGTTACATCTACTCAATTGACACAGATATTGACTTTGGTTACTTCTAGTCACCGAACAAAATCTGGTTCCAATTGTTCTCTTTACACAAATGTCTTTTCAGACAGATATTGACTTTGGTTACCTCTCTTCACCATAATTTGACATATGTTGACTTTGGTTACCCATGCTCGCCTAACAGAGATTATGTTTTATTACTTCTACTCACCTTACACAGATATTGACTATTATTACCTCTGGTTACCTTACACTGATGCTCTGGTCACCTTAAATATATGCTTAATTTGGTCATATTACACTTATATTCACTTTGGTTACCTCTGGTCACCTTACACAAATATCCACTTTGGATAACACTTGTCACCTTACACATATATTGAATTTGGTTACCTCTGGTCACGTGCATCTTGTTAAGATACTGACTATGGTTACCTCTGGTAACCTTACAATGATGTTCTGGTCACATTACACAAATATTTAATTTGTTACCTCTGGTCACCTAACACATATCTTCACTTTTGTTATCTGGTCACCTTACACAGAAATTCACTTTGGATAACTCTGGTCACCTTACATATCTTGACTTTGGTTACCTCACACTGATATTCTGATCACCTTACACAAATGATTAATTTGGTTACTTCTGGTAACCTTGAAAGGATATTGACTATGTTTACCTCTCGTCACCTTTCAATTATACTCTGGTCACATTACACAATTAGGGGCCTCGGTGGCCGAGTGGTCTAAGTAGTTACTACTGTAATCACTAGCCAGTCAACACTGAGGTTGTGAGTTCGAACCCCGCTCGTGCGGGTGCACTCGACTCAATCTTAATTGACTAGGATTGTCAGTTTTCCTATCGAAGGTCGGTGGTTTCTCCGGGCACTCCGGCTTCCTTCACCAATAAAACTGGCCGCCACGAAATAGCCCAAAAGCGGTGCTTAAAAGTGGCGTTAAAACACCAAAATCAAAAATCAAATCATTACACAATTATTCAATTTGGTTACCTCTGGTCACCTATATTGACGTTGTTTACCTCTAGTTATATTGACTTTGGTTACCTCTGGTCACCTTGCACAGATATTGACTATGGTACCTTGTGGTAACCTTACAATGATGTTTTTTCACATTACACATATATTTGATTTGGTTACCTCTGGCCACCTAACACATATTTTGACGTTGGTTACGTCTGGTCATCTTACACATTCATTGACTTCGGTTACCTCTGATTACCTTTCACAGATATTGACTAGGCTTCCCGCTGGTCATTTTACAATAATTTTCTTGTTCTTTCTGCTCGACGTACACATCAGCTGTACCTCAAGTACACATCGATTGTATCTACGAATACATACAACCAACCCTGATGAATACTAATGTGTGTTACCATATAAACTTTCTACAGGCTTTGTCTACTTGAAGTATACATCAACTGAACCTCAAGTACAGACCAATTCAATCTACATACACCCAAATATAATGAATATTAATGTATTACAATCAAGACTTTGGACAGGCTTTGTCTACTTGATGTACAAATCAACTGCACCTAAAGTACAGATCGATGGAATCTACATAACCCTATAATCAATTGAATCTCAAGTATAGATCAATTACATTTACATAAACCAAAACCCAAGGAACATTAATGTATCACAATCGAAACATTCGACAGGCTTTGTCTACTCGACATACACAAGTACAGACTGATTGAATCTACATACAACCAACTCTGATGAATACTAATGTGTGTTACCATTAAAACTGTCCAAAGGCTTTGTCTACTTGAAATACACATAAGCTCATCAACTATACCTAGAGTACAGACCAATTCAATCTAAATACACCCAATTCGGATGAAAATATTATCATCAAAACTTTCGACAGGCTTTGTTTACTAGAGGTACACATCAACTGAACCTCAAGTAAAGACCAATTCAATCTACAAACACCCAAGTATAATAAATATTAATGTATTACCATCAAAACTTTGGACATGCTTTGTCTACATGAAGTACACATCATTTGTACTTCAAGTACAGACCAGTTCAATCTTTATACACTGAACCTAATGCACAGGAATGTCTATTACCAACAACAATTTTGACAGGCTTTTCTACTTCACGTACATCGTTTCTTTATAAAGTATGAAATTATAACTGTTCTCGAGATATAGAGAGGACACAATTTGTTACGGACGGACGGACGGACAGACGGCAGACGGACAGATTGATTACTATAGGGCGACCCGCCAATAGGCGTGGCCCTAATAAAAATATGTAACATATACACCAATGCGATAGAAACCAACAACAAAATAACTGTTAACACAGAGATATGTCTCGCCTACTTGTTACCTTGACAATGCAAATGTTGAAATTAAAATAGCAATACTTTAATATGTAAGTTAGGCAAATATTCAAAGTCAATGAACCATGACTGAAGGTACAGGGCTAAACAATCTCCATGGAAATGAGATGTGCCAATGCCAATACAACTGCATACCAAATACCACTAAAATCTCATAAGTCGTTCCTTTTAAACAAACCTAAACACAAACATTAATTGCAAACTATGTACAAGTTTGAGAGTCAATGAACCATAATGAGGGTGTGGGGTTAAATAATCTCCATGGAATGAAACTTGCAAATGCCAAAACATTTGCATACCAAATATCATTGACTTAACATAAGTGGTTCATCTTAAACTGACCTATTCACAAACTAATACATGCAAACTAACCAAAAGTTTCAAAGTCAATAGACCATGACTGAGGAGGCGGGGCCAAATAATCTCCATGAAAATGAGATATGCCAATGCTTATACAACTGCATACCAAATATCATTGACCTACCATTAGTGGTTTCCCATAAACTGACCTAATCACAAACTAATACATGTAAACTAAGCAAAGTTTCAAAGTCAATAGACCATAAAATATGTCATAGAGACAACAACAACCCGACCAAAGAACAGCCGAAGGCTACCAATGGGTCTTCAACACAGCGTCTGCATACCAAATATCATTGACCTACCGCTAGTGCCAGAAACAGCATACCTTTGTCTCGCTTTTGACTCCATCAAGGCGAGACAAAAAAAAAACTTTAAACTAAAGAATCTGGAGGCCAATTTTGCAATGTTTTCTATGATAGCTTATATGAACCTGGGAGATTATCATGACTTATATTTTCTTCACTGTGAGCCTGTGCAAAGTTTTAAAGTTAATAAAGAGATGACAACTAAATAACTGATGAATTATTGAATTGTTGTTTGCATCCCCTCAAAAAAAACTTTTGGTAGTGCAATTGTAAATTTGAGATTTTGTAGATTACTAACAGAAATCAAAACATCCTCTTTTCAGTTTATGTTCATGCTATTTGTCCTTTGCTGCTACAAATGATTTCCGTTTCTTGTCAACACCAAGTTCTTGGCTCAACAATTTTATTTTTCATGAAGTGCTCTTCCTTTTGGTGAACTTCTGAGCGATGACCTATCTAAAGATGCTAATAAACTTGACCTGCCAGAAGAAATCAAAGCTCAAAACTAATATTTACCATTTCTGGTGTATCCTTGCTATAACCTGATCGATGATCGCGGATCAAAGGGAAAAATCTCAGAATATAAAAGAAACCTGAGGCCTCATACATATTTTGGTTGTTTGCTAGTTGCATCTATTTCTTGATCATTGATACAATTGAGAATGGAAATGGGAATGTGTCAAAGAGACAACAACCTGACCAAGGAGTAGAGAACAGCCCAAGGCCACCAAAGGGTCTTCAACACAGCGAAAAATTCCGCATCCTGGAGTCGGGATTCAACTGGCCCCTAAGGTAGCAATATACAGTTAGAAAAAATTTTAATTTAACCTCATAAATTTTGCCATCCCTTTTCCTTGCTTTGTTACAAATTAAGCTTACTGTTTGTGTCATATATGTGCATATGTATATAATCAGTATCTTCCATAGATTTGATATCAAGGAGTTAAAATGGTTAAATATAACTTCTTTTTGATGTATCCATGGCAACAATCTGCATTTATTTGCAATAAAATATTGCAAAAAGGGGGTAAAGATGTCACATATCTGACCAAAACTTGGCAAAAATTAGAATTTCAATCCCTTGGAGTGATACCTTTTCTGAAACTGTTTAAATATATCTATCAAGGGATCCAATAAAAATCATATGTCGTTCGTCTCAATTTTTTGTAAAATTGCGTATAAAAGTTCGTTTGAAAAACTAGTGTTTGTAAACATAACAATAATTTCTGGACCTATGGCCATTCTAGCTATGAAAATACGTACAGTCAATCAGAAAATAGCCCATAAAACATGTAGACAATAATCTTGATGTTCTTATATATAAACCCACTTTGAAGGCTAAATTAGTCATAAGCTGTCTAAACATGAATTTTATTGCACAATATCTTTCATATTTGAAAAATCAACAGGGGCCAAAATGGGAAACCACACTCCTAACTGTGTATTTTACCTTAATACTTTAACAGTAAATATTTTTTCAAATTCTCCATTTTCAATAATTTTCTGTGTTCTGTTAGCTAATACGAGTAAAATGACCTTTTATTTTGAAAATTGGTTGAGCAATAAATATTTTATGAAGGTTAGAAGTTGACAATGAAAAGCGACAAAAACTGATTAAAAGAAAAGTGTAAAAGCGACAAAACTGATTAAAAGAAAAGTGTAAAAGTGTAAAATCTCATTTCTACCTCAATTTCTGGTTAAATTTTAAAACTATACCTCTTGTTTCTGTTTTTAATGTTGAAATCTTAATAAGGTATCTGAAGATGCAATATTGTACAAAATTTAGCAATTTGAGGCATAAAATGTTATTTTTATGTGTATTGCATACAAAGTCTTGATTAAGAAACTAGGTAATAGGGAATCAATTTCTAACATGTGTAACAGGGGAAAGAACTATACATTTAATTTATGCCAAAATGTAACATGAAACTTGAATAAAATAACCGTTTGATATATTCACAAGAAAAATACAAAGCTTTCAATACTTAGGCTTCTACATACAGTAAAATTCTTTAGTAGCAAAGGTTAAGCCAATAGAGTACAAATATATGCTTTAAATTGTATGTCTGACAAGAAAAGAAAAGTTCATTGATATCTTTAAAATTTCCAATAAAATGCTCCACGGCGCAGCTTGAAACGACTGCAGGGTCGAACTTGAACAGTTGGGGCAAGTATAGGCACTACATTCATGCTTGATACAGCTCTGAATTTGAATTGTGTTTAAAATATTTGACACAGCATACATGTAGGTTTCTGACACAGAATGAACGTGGTCAAAGAACAGAAAAATTTTAAATTGGACTTTTACCTTTTATGGTCCAATATCCAAAATCTAA
Organism: Mytilus coruscus; assembly: GCA_017311375.1. Lineage (NCBI taxonomy): Eukaryota > Metazoa > Mollusca > Bivalvia > Mytilida > Mytilidae > Mytilus > Mytilus coruscus. The sequence continues at coordinate 94,663,466 of CM029597.1, read as the reverse complement.
ATACATGGTTAGAATCAGCATATCAAAGAACCACAAGAATTAAACTTTTAATGAAATCAACAGATCAAACAATTTTAAATTTAGGACCCTATAGACCTCAATGTGGACCAATTTGATAACGGGACCCAAAATCCAAAATGTAAATACATGGTTAGATTCAGCATATCAAAGATTAAGAATCCCATATATTCAATTTTTGTTGAAATCAAACAAAGTTTAATTTTTGACCCGGATTTGGACCAACTTGAAAACTATGTCCAAAATCAAAAATCTAAATATAAGTTTAGATTCAACATACAAGAGAACCCCTTTGGACCTTATTGAAGGCGGTCCCATAATCAAAAGTCTAAATACATGGTAAGATTCAGCATATCAAAGAACCCCAAGAATTCATTTTTTTAAATCACACAAAGTTTATTTTGGACCCTTTGGACCTCAATGTGGAACAATTCAAAACAGGGCCCAAAATCCAAAATCTAAATACCAGGTTAGATTCAGCATATTAAAGAACCCCAAAAATTCAAGACTTTGGAATTAAACCACATTGAAATTGATCAAGAAATAAGCAATGTATATACAAAGTATTAAAAAAGTATTGTTTTAAGCCCCTTTTTTCTAAACAGCTAGGGCCATAATCCCCCAAAACAATCCCAACCTTCATTGTTTGCTATGGAACCTTGTGGTTCAATTTCACAGAGGTCCATACAATTATTTGCAAAGTTACTGTCTGGAAACCAAATGTCTTTGGCCGACGCCAACAATGTCATAACATTATATGACCCCAAAAGTTTGTGGTCATATACAAATTAAATCTGGGACATAATTACCATAAACATGATCATGATGATAAATAAAATCAGAAAAAAACTGAGAAACAGAAGAATAACCCTAAAAACATAGATATATTTTAAAATCCCTTTAGTGTCAATAGGTAAGTTATACTATGTAGTATACCAGTGTTCTCCCAGAAATTTTGGATAGCATCACATTTGGCGAAAAAACTATTTTTTCAATGTCATTTGTCGCGTCAGCGGCGATGCTCTATTTCCTTTATGTTATATGTTTATATTGTTCAAATCATAACTGAGAATACAATTTAACTATACCCATGATAACAGTTGTTTCAATTTATGTTTTCTATATCCATTTATAGTTATTTTTTCCTCTTGGGCCAAATATAAATAAATGTGTGGTTCCAGTTACCCTACCTACCCAACTGAAGAATGGGTGAATGAATGAATTTTATATAAAAGGGAAGAGAAAGTATCATATAGCAATAAAATTTCAATTTTTCTTTGTCATGTCTATGAAATTCATTGTTTCATGGTACTCAATGAATTAGTCCCAGTTGCTTCTTTATATCAAAATGATATATATTTTAACAAAAGTTAAGCTACTTTAATCAGTATATTGAAATAATGCATTTTCAAAAGAATACATTTAGTAAGAAGTTCTAACAATTAGTCAGTTAATGCGTTTGAAATGCGTAGTTTTCTCTTTGAGATAATTTTTCTGTCAACTGTACCATTTGTGCATCTGTAGTCGTTATCGTTAAAATGCGGATTTTATCGTATCTGGATCGGTTCCGATCCGTAGTTTACAAATATTTCAATGTCGGCGAAGAAAAATTTACGAAAATAAACAATGTTTGACAAGAGATTGGGAATGCATATGACGCTTTTAATGCATTAAAGGGATGAAACATTAACTAAAGCCAATTATGATCACTTTCTTAATAAGTATCAAACTTATTTAGCCCAAAATCGAAATGTTTTATATACGGTCTTGATTGACAAGTAGTACGTGAAGGAAAGAAAGTAATTTTTGAAAGTAGTAAAACATACTGCCAAACCTCTTTTCTAAAGAGATAAATCGTTTGTATCTTTGAATTTTCATTATGCAAACATAGATTTCGAATTGTTTTATGTTTTTCTGATTACATTTTCTGCATGTCGAAATTTGCGATTGGACCACGTGGTATAAGTCATGTCACAAGTGTCAGCTTGGGGTATTCGTATCCAAACAGTTATCACCCAAAGGGCAGTTGACACCTATTTAATCACTTTAAATTGTCTCTAGTGTCCGACTTGCAGGGATTACAATTAAAGGTGATATAATTTTTATGATCACAAGCGGTAATTAGATGAAAGTTCAAAATTTCGGACATGGTTTTACGATAGAGACAAGAAAAATAGCATCCTCAAAATAATTATAGCATCGCGAAATTATTATAGCATCACGGGAAAAAATATAGCGTCGGCACCACGACGCTAAAACGCCTGGGAGAACACTGAGTATATGGTCATTTTCAATTTTATGTGACTGTGTATTAATCATGTTAATACATTTATGTACATTTGTCCTTTCAAATTCAGGCCTATTTTCTGACACCTGCAATTTAATGTGGGCTTCTTTTACAATTTATTACAGCTACACTGCATCATCTCTATTAGAATAATCATGGTTAATATTTGCTACCTTTTCATTACACAAAAATATAATTATAATAATCAGGCGATCAAGTAAATTTGACAGCATGATGTACCTGAATCACATACATAATGTGTAGACCACATGTATCTTTATACTAGATCTAAAATGAAAATGCTTACCTCATCAATTTAGACTGTTGTTTACACTTTTGTTCTAGCATGTAAGGATAAAAATGTGTGAATTTAGAATCAAGCTACCAAAAGATCAATATCAATTTCACTGTTCAGTGAAGTTTTAATAAAATTATACATACAATATAGGTGAAGAAACCTACTGTATAAGTGCAAACATTTTTAAATCTGTTTTATGTACTGTAAATTCAGAAATTATTGCATTCATTTATTGTTGCGATTTTTGAAGAAAGGACAAAATGCGAGATTTATTATTTTAGGAAAATCTGCATACACATATCTGTATCAGATAACAAAATGTGAGTTCTTATAATTGTGATTATTGGTAATTTTGTACATTTTCCTTTGATGTGTACTCTCTGATAATGTCAGTATCCTTAGACTGGTTATGATAAAAATTATTGGGTCAGTTCACATTTCACATGTACGAGTGCATGGTGTAAGGATCTACTTTTCCTTTCATTCACAAAATCACACATGATTTTTTCACAGAAACGCATACGATTTTTTGGTGATTAATACTTGTCATTGTTTCAATAAAGTTTGTTTAGCTTTTTTGAACAATTTTGTCTAAATTGTGTTAAAAATTTGAACAGAAAATGTTTGTTATATATCCCCATTATTATTTAATCTATTGATAGCTTACCTTACTATCCCTATAGATCTATCTATAAGCAGCTTAGCTTGAATGTTAAATAGTATGGTGCTGTTCCAATGTGTCTTCTTTTTCTGTTTCTTGAGGAGGATTTTTTCAACCTGTTCAGTCACTATAAAGTGTTACAATTCATATTTAGACGCAACACATAAATGGTGACCAAAAAGGTACCGCAATCACAGGATGGACCCTAAAATAAAAAAAATAAAATATACACATTTTTTTATCTTTTTTTATGGGACAAGGAGATGTGATTTTATTGCCAATGTATCGACAGTTGTTTATGATGATTCATAGACCGAAAAACAAATAAGTGAACAAATTACAAGTTAAGTAAGGGCCTTCAATATTTCAACGGTCCAGATTGAAAATAAATGACATGACTTGAAAAATCAAAGTGCTGGATAGCACCTGTGGAAAGTTTGGGACTCACCCTTTATTTCATTTGATTTGTTTTATTGTCCCATACAAGAATTTATATAGTTTCTCAAACAGGAGGGGGGGAGTGACCCCAGGAACTCGACTTCTAATTCATTTGATTAGTTTTATTGTCCCATACAAGAATATATATGGTTTGGGGCTGGGGATCTCGACCGTTTACAAGTTTTCAAAAGAAGGAGGTGGGGTGACCCCATGGACTTCCCTATATGTTTTATTGTCCAATACAAGAATATGTATGGTTTAGGGTTGGGATCTCAACCCTTTACAAGTTCTCAAACAGGAGGGGTGGTGACCCCAGGGACTCGCCTATATTTCATTTGATTTGTTTTATTGTCCCATACATGAATATATATGGTTTAGGGTGGGGATCTCGACCGTTAACATGTTGTATATATAAGGCATTGGGAGTGACCCCGTGGACTTCCCTATATTTCATTTGATTTGTTTTATTATCCCATACAAGAATATTTATGCTTTAGGGTGGGGATCTCGACCGTTTACAAGTTCTCAAACAAAGGGATGGGGTGACCCAGGACTCCCCAATATTTCATTTGATTTGTTTTATTGTCTCATACACGAATATATATGGTTTAGGGTGGGGATCTCGACTGTTTACAAGATAAAAGCACATTCTTAAATTGAAGGGTTGGGGTGACCCACAGGGACTCATCCTTTATTTTATTTGATTTGTTTTATTGTCCTGTGATCATTTCTGAAGACTGTGTGTGTCTATCACTTACTGTTTTCGAGTTATAGTCATTTGATTATAGTGCGATATTGTGAGGCCGATTATATGTTATAGGCCAAGTTTGTTATGGGCGAGATATGAGGATACTTCGATAAACTCAGGCTTTTACGTCTTCAACATTTGTAAATATCGTAAAAATGGCGCCAGAAAATGTTCATTCATGAAATATTTTAAACACAGTATTTATTTTCTCTTGATCGGAGGACGGGAGACCCCTGACACCAGGATTTTGTACTCCGTCAGCAGTCAGGGACTTACTTAAATGAGTGATTTTCTAAATCACTGATTTAAGTAACATTATTCCATAAAGATTGGAAGTAAGAGTTGTCTTTCTTCAATAATCACCTATTTAAGTAGTACAAATTAATCACTAGAAGAAGTGATTTAATTTTATTATAGCTTTAAATATAGAGTACTAATGATCCAGGGACTAATTATGTTTCTAAAATTATCAGAACCAACATCTGTGTTGTCTAGGATGACCAAGTCATTTCAGGTGATGACCTTGTACTGAATCTAGGATAATGACATTAAAATCACTTGTTTAAGTATCATACCTCAATTTCCTTCCAAAAATCACTTATTTAAGTATCATTATTTTAATAACCCCACTAATTTCAACACCCCGAACAGTGAAATTTTTATCGCGAACAGTAGAATTTTATTACATAATCTGAAAGATGAAACCTTGAACTTTACAGGAAAAATACTCCCACTGCTGGGAAACATCTGTTAAGAAAGTATCAGTTCATTATGTAAAGCCATTATTATAGCATTTTTCAACTAAAATAGAATTTGCAGATAAATGATAGCATCAAAGGCATAAACCTTGCTACATAAAAGAAGCAAAAGTTCATTTTTCCAATTTTATTAATGAAAAGATATTATTTAAACCTATGTGTTTAAAATTTTGGTAAAACTACAAAATCACAATTTAAAATCACTTATTTCAGTAAGTCCCTGACTGGTCAGGAAGTTCACATATATGGATTAAAAGCATGTCTCGGGAATCCGTGGGAAAACATACAGGTAACATACACAGTGACAGTAGAAAGTATGCATAATTTATAGAGGTCACACCTTATACCATTTACAAACGTAAAAATTGAAAAGATTACGACATTCTTAACAATAAGAATTCTTTAATTTCATTAAAAATATATAAAAAAAAACCCAACACACACCTCGAAATAAATATCAGGCCCTCTTAATTTTCAATTTATTAAAACATAGAAACTGCTGCCTTGTGTTGATGTGTATTGATTTTATCTTCCGCGCATTTTCAAAATAAAGTTGGATTCATTTGAATTGTCGGTGAACCTTCAGTCAATTTTTAATTCATTTTATTCAAGCTGTAAGCTTATCAAAATAAAGTAACTCAAAATTTCAAAAGCGTCTTTATTTAATTTGTATTCAAACACTAGTACTACATTACCTAGGGTAGAACACACATCCTATAGTAAGATAGTCTGTCCAACTTCCGATTTGAGGCAGATGCCATAGGAAAGTTTATTGCTATAGCTAGCTATAGCAAAATCATGAAAACTAAATAACAGACCAAAGTTGAGTTACATTCATTGAAATATTTGAAATAATTATGAGGTTAACAAGACATGAGCTTTCAGATAATCTACAAACATGCTGCCCACACCTCAAAAAATAATTGTCTGCTTTTAGAGTGCTTTCCTAAAATCATGAATGAGTGTGATTGTCTTCTGGCTGAACACCGGCGTATAAGGATAAGATAAATGTGATTTTAAAGGAAATTATCCATCCAATAATTTACAAGTAAATAACAGATTTTACCTGAACTTCTAAAACAATGATTCAAATCGTATGCTTCTTTGTTATGTAAAACTAGAGGCTTTAAAGAGCCTGTGTCATTCACCTTGGTCTTTGTGCTGCAGTGCATATTAAACAAAGGACACTCTACAACATTAAAGACAAGAATAGAATTCATCATTGTTCATGACAAAATTCTCTGTTTTGGTGATGGTGACTTGTTTGTAGATCTTACTTTACTGAACATTCTTGCTGTTTACAGTTATCTCTATCTATAATGAACTTGGCCCAGTAGTTTCAGAGGAAAAGATTTTTGTAAAATATTACAAAATTTACGAAAAAATTGTGAAAAATTGACTTTAAAGGGCAATAACTCCTGAAGGGGTCAATTGACAATTTTGATCATGTTGACTTATTTGTAGATCTTACTTTGCTGAACAATTTTGCTGTTTACAGTTTATCTCTATCTATTATAATATTCAAGATAATAACCAAAAACTGCAAAATTTCCTTAAAATTACCAATTCAGGGCAGCAACCCAACAAGGGGTTGTCTGATGCGTCTGATAATTTCAAGGCAGATAGATCTTGACCTGATGAACATTTTACCCCATGTCAGATTTGCTCTTTATGCTTTATTTTCAGAGACATAAGCCAAAACTGCATTTTACCACCATGTTCTATTTTAAGCCATGGTGGCCATCTTGGTTAATTGGCGGGGTCATCAGATACATTTTTAAAACCTAATACCCTAAGGATGATTTAGGCCAAGTTTGGTTCAATTTGGCCTAGTAGTTTCAAAGCAGAAGATTTTTGGAAAATCTTACAAAAATTTACAAAAAAAATAGTGAAAAAATTGACTTTAAAGGGCAATTACTCTTTATGGGATCAATTGACAATTTTTGTCATGTTGACTTACATGTAGATCTAACTTTGCTGAATAATTTTGCTGTTTACAGTTTATCTCTATCTATTATAATATTCAAGATAAAAACCAAAAACTGCAAAATTTCCTTAAAATTACCAATTCAGGGGCAGCAACCCAACAACGGGTTGTCTGATGAGTCTGAAAATTTCAGGGCAGAGAGATCTTGACCTGATGAACATTTTACCCAAGTCAGATTTGCTCTAAATGCTTTAGTTTCAGAGATATAAGCCAAAAACTGCATTTTACCACCATGTTCTATTTTTAGCCATGGCGGCCATCTTGGTTGATGACCAGGGTCATCGGATATATTTTTTAAACTAGATACCCTAAGGATGATTTAGGCCAAGTTTGGTTGTATTTGGCCCAGCAGTTTCAGAGGAGAAGATTTTTGTAAAAGTTAACGGACGACAACGACGGACGCCAAGTGATGAGAAAAGCTCACTTGGCCCTTTTGGGCCAGGTGAGCTAAAAAGAAATTTGACTTATCGGTATGTTTGCAATACATTCATGACATTCTGCATTGTTTAAGGCATGTTTAAAGCAGAAACAATGGAACGCATGCATTAATTATTCATTTTCATTACATTGTGAAAGAGAACAACATGAACATGTTTTCTGCACTGTGACAAACTTCAAATGATGTAATGCAACCTGTGACGTCAAGTTGGATTCGCTGTGATTCAATGCAATAAAGTACTGTTGTTTGTTTGTTATTTTCTCTTTATTATAGTATTTTCATTTTTCATAATTACAGATAAAAAAAATAAAGGACTTTTGTTTAAGATACTGATTTTATCACTGTAAAATATATTTCACCATGATAAAGTCAGTATCAAAACAAAAGTCCATTATTCTATATTTCTCACTTAGTCGCATTATTCACAATAATAATAAAATGCTCCGCTGGGCGCAGCTTGATACGACCGCAGAGGTTGAACCCTGAACAGTTGGGGCAAGTATGGACAAAACATTCAAGCTTGATACAGCACTGAAATTGGACTGTGATTAAATATTTGCACAGCACAGGTTTTTGACACAGAATGAATGTGGTCTAAGAACTTAAAAATTTTAATTTACCTATTCAAACCATATCATTATTATTTGCTTTTATATATAAATCAGAAATAACCGACAACCAATTTAAAATGGAAAATTTTAAAGAAAAAAAATCCTCCCAAATTTTTGAACCCCTTATGATTCCTCACCCCAAACTCAATCCCAGCCTTCCTTTGTGGTATGGTACCTGCAGTACAATTTCAGAGAGATCCATACACTTGAACACAAGTTATTTTCTGGAAACTAGAAAATGCTTGTTTTTGGCCCCTTGGCCCCAAATTCCTAAACGTTTAGGGCAATTACCCCAAACTCAAACCCAGCTTTCCCTTTGTGATATGGAACCTTGTAGTACAATTTCATAAAGATCCATACACTTACACACAGTTATTGTCATGAAACTACAAAATGCTTGTTTTTGCCCTTTTGGCCCCTAATTCCTAAAATTTTGAAGCAATTACCCCAAAATCATTCCCAGCCTTCCTTTGTGGTATGGTACCTTGCAGTACAATTTCAGAGATCCATACACTTGAACACAAGTTATTGTCTGGAAACTAGAAAATGCTTATTTTGACCCCTTTTGGCCCCTTATTCCTAAACGATTTGGGCAATTACCCCAAACTCAATTCCAGCTTTCCCTTTGTGATATGGAACTTTGTAGAACAATTTCAGAAAGATCCATACACTTACACAAGTTATTGTCATGTCACTAGAAAATGCTTGTTTTTGCCCTTTTTGCCCCAATTCCTAATATTTTGAGGCAAGTACCCCAAAATCAATCCCAGCATTCCTGTGTGATATGGAACCTTGTGGTACAATTTCAGAGATCCATACACTTAAACACAAGTTATTGTCTGGAAACTGGAAAATGCTTATTTTGGCCCTTATTCCTAAACGTTTTGGGCAATTACCCCAAACTCAATTCCAGCTTTCCTTTGTGATATGGAACCTTGTAGTACAATTTCAGAAAGATCTATAAGTTCGTGTACAGTGTAGATGAACAGAAATCATTTTCCTTGAAAACAATATTCGCTTCCCATGGTCAAATGATACTTTTTCGGTATTAACAGTTTCGAGACTAAATTATGTGAACGATGAGAGACTGCACTATCATGACTATACTGAGGACTGTTCTTTACATTTTCTTTTAGTGGAGTGTTTTCCCATAGATCACACCGTTAACGAAAACCTGCAAGGTTCTCGATTGCTTTATATGCATATGGTAATGGTATTTCTTAAATACCAGATGGGAGATATGGTATTATCTGTTTCTGTTTCTTTGACATACTTATAAGAATGAGTAGTTCAAATACCACGCCAAAACGATTCTATGAAATAATTTTTCTTTACGGCAGTAATGTACCTTCCTTTGTTGGACTAATGGGGTGTCGGAACAATGGGGTATCCGACTAATGGAGTGTCGGACCAATGGGCGTCGGACTAATGGGGTGTCGGACCAATGGGGCATCGGACCAGCGGGCGTCGGAATAGTGTGGTGTTGGAATATTGGGGCGACCCAAATTATGACATCTTGAAAGGATATTTCAATTTTTGCTTTGACACCTTCCTGTCGCAGTTATTTGGACTATGAATGGGGTCTGATTTTAGAACAAATTGTTCTTGATATTTGAAGCATCCTACATGTGTACCTTTGTACTACATAAGGACTACAGGAGTCTACATGCTAGTTTGGGAAAAAGAATTTGAGGTGTTTTACGATCTTGTGGTTATATCACACAGTATTAAAGCCATCCACTAAGTAAAGTATACATTGTAGTTGCCAATTTTTATATTTGGTCTTTTGACATCAGTGATTTTGCGAACTCACAATACTAACTTTTGTTGTTTTTCGTAGTACAAACACCCAAATGCAAGTACATGTTGATGTGCTCTGGCTGATTGAAAATTGTCTGGATTTTCTACAATACTTACATATATTGCATTTACTTTGTTTGTCGTTTATGAAATAAGCTGGTCCCGTTCAAGTGAAGGAACTAGCCTGGATTGCCTCGCGACGCAGACATGTACTAGAACCAGAAACCAGGAAATAGATCTGGTCACCAGACTGGGCAATTCTACTACGCACTCGAGTCTTTGTGTTGAAAGGTACCAGCTCTCAACTGTTCTGTACAGGTATTTTCCTCCGTTATATATCGGAGCACCCTCACTTGGGATACAGGTTTAACACTTAACAGATATTTACAAAGATATTTACATAGTGTGGTGTGGTGTTAAAGTTTAAAAGTTTTATATACAGGTGAGAACAGTGGATTTAAAAAAAAGTATTTAAAATTATGATTTTTTGCATCATTTATACATCTACCTAGGTTAAGATTTAGGATTAAAAATAACATTTGAGTTTCTTTGAGACAGAGGGATGTTTATATCATATGTTTAAAAAGTTAAAAATTAAAATATAAAAAATTAAAAGATATAAATAAAGTTAATTAAAACAAAAGCAGAAAGAAAGGGAGTAAATTAAGTCAGTATGGTATCAGCTGTAGAGGAGTTAACCAAAATAGAATATATCTGTAACTATAAATTTATAGTGCATATATTAGAATTTAGTAAAGCTGGAATCAAATGTGTACAAAAGAGAGTAAATTTTCATGCAGCACAGCCTCACAAAAATATAACCATGCATAGCAACAAATGAAAATAAATGACTGATCCAGAAAAATTCCCGCTTTACTAGGCTATCAAATGTTAGTCCCCAATAAATAAAAACCAAGAAATATTGTGATTAATTGAATTCAGAAACTACATGAATAAGGTGAATTACAACGATATATATTTTAAAGATTTAGAGACTACGGTAAATAATTTGAAGAATAATAGTTTGATTTATGTTGCAATTAGTTGACGATTAACATACGGTTTAAGCTAATTGTAGGGCAAGAATGAAATTTTGCAAATGACGATAACAATTTTAGGTTATTTTAGGCAAAAGACATCAAAGGATATTCAAATTCATTAGTCAAAAACAAATTGATAATGCCATGGCAAAGAGGGTAATTTCATGCTTAAACCATTTTCTTGACAAATTTATATTTTTGATGATTTTTATTTAATTTGTTTTTATTTTTGTATTGGTATAGTAGTTCATGGATCCAATGTAGTTTTTTATTTGTCTGTTCCATATACTGTATCTTTTAATATTATTATTATTTTATTCTTTTAAAGAGCTTATGTTCATAAAGTATGGTTATACATTGAAGGTATTAAGGCAGGAAAATCTTGATAAATAGTTGCATATAAAAGGAAGATGTGGTATGATTGCCAATGAGACAACTCTTCACAAGAGACCAAATGGCACAGAAATTAACAGCTAAAGGTCACCGTCGGCCTTCAACAATGAGCAAAGCCCATACTACATAGTCAGCTATAGCAGTTTGTTACAAATAAAACTTTTCCTCTATCAGCTTCCACGACTTTGCTTTTGGCAGTGCAACAATATGTTTGAATTACGAATCCGGTCTTTTCACCCAAAATCATATACGCTCCCATTCATGTTAGACCTCTTTCACTTTCGCATCCAGTGTCACGTTCGCATCCTTTTAAAGGTTTTGCATTGAATAATTTTTTAATCATGTTTTAGTTAGTGTATTGCTAAATAATAAAGATAATGAGTTTTTACTGTGTTAAAACTAGTAGATATAGGAAGATGTGGTGTGAGTGCCAATGAGACAACTCTCCATCCAAATAACAATTTATAAAAGTAAACCATTATAGGTCAATGTACGGCCTTCAACACGGAGCCTTGGCTCACACGAACAACAAGCTATAAAGGGCCCCAAAATTACTAGTGTAAAACCATTCAAACGGTAAAACCAACGGTCTAGTATATATAAAAACGAAACGAGAAACACGTATAAATTACATAAACAAACGACAACTACTGTACATCAGATTCCTGACTTAGGACAGGTGCAAACATTTGCAGCGGGATTAAACGTTTTAATGGTACCAAACCTTCTCCCTTTTTCTGAAACAATAGTATAACATCACAACATAGAAAAACACACGATAAAACATCAATTGGAAGGCTTAACTCAATCAAAACGTAAATTAACACACTATGAGCGAATAAATTCGATCTGTGATACCTGAAAGTAAATACATAGTTAATAAAATATTAGGGACAAACATTCAAGGCCAAAAAGCAAACAAACAAGTCCAAATAAAGCCATGGCAAAACACCACCATGAAATATTAAACCCTTAGAAAATAATCACTTTTGAAAAACCGGTTTTCATAATATATACAGGTAAATGAAAAATAACTTTGTCGTTTTAGGTATACTTTTCTGTCTATATAAAATCTTCCAATAATTAGGAATACCAAGAAAGGTCTGTCATATAAATACCTAATTTAACACTAGATACATAAGGGTAAATATCAACAATAAAACTTCCTGTACAGATTAAAGGAGAATAATCTTGATGTTGTACATTATGTGTAATAGTCCCAGTTTAGAGTAGTTTAGTGTTTTTTATTATTATTTTACGAAATGAATAATGAATAGTGTCATGATGACACAAATTGTCACAATCATTAAAATCATGCACCTTTCCAAATAAAAAGAGCTCTAGAATATTTAAGATAAGTAAACCAAAGCTAGTTATAACTTGAATCATGTTTTCAAACACATAACAAAAATACAAAATTAGCTTTGTAAATACCAAATAACAGTGATCATAAATAATAAACATTTAATTATTATTATCTAATCATGAAAAAAATCATTTAAAATTTTTATTTATGATAATAGAAATATTTTGATAAATACATCTTAAAAGCATCTAACAATGTAACCTATATTTGGAAAAATAGGGCGCAATTGTGTGGATTGCAAATGCGTGGCGTTCGAACTTCTTATGAGTGCGAATGGGCCCGATACTTTGAATTTCTATGTCAATGCAAATATACAGATATTATACTACCATAATATATAAAGGCTTTAATGGGAGAATTAAAAAGGGTTGAAAATGCAGAATTATGTAAAGTTCCTATGTTCATTTTGTTATAATTTTGATTTCTAAGACTTGTTTTGTTTTCTTTATTTACACCAGTACACATTGTAATCATATATAATAATGATTCTTGCTAAAAGCACCCATTGCTTTACAAGTTGTCTTAACCTTATAACAAACCAAACATTGAGGTGTGAAATTCCCAGGACCTTTCTGTGGTTCCTACGGTTCAATCTGTACACCCTTAAGTCTTTTGTTGTGACCTATACATTTTTAAAAGGAAATGCACAATTTTCAATGCTAATACACAATTCTATCTGGTAAAAACGTTTCACAAATTGAAGAGTTTTAATTTATACAGCACAAGTACATTAATCTACTTAATTTTTATTTATGAAGTAACAAGTTTTGAGTTTAACACTGCTTCACCAAAATATATGGACTTAAACAGTATTTGACTAAAAGGGTTATAACATATGTTAGGGTAGTCATCACAATATTGAGAAGGTACCAAGGCGGAATCAGAACTACATTTTTGTCGGTATATATATTATAGCATTATAACCCAAATACACCAGTGGCAAACCTGCTTATTGTTACTTAATGAAGTTAAATTGTCCAGAAAAATTTTGAGGATTAGGGTGTTGGTGTTGGATTTTTTGTCCTTTGTACTGTACGATTTTATTTTGTGATTTCTTTTACCTGTTCAAATTTATGAATATTATTACGCAAATTCTTGTTCTAATGTACAATTCCAAATATTTAAAGAAAAAAACAAAAACAAAAACACAACGTTTTTATGGTTGTGAAAATATTAAAGTTTCAAATATTTATATTAATGCAACACATATTAGTTACATTTACAACAATTAATATTCTTACAACACGAAACCGGCTTTAACTTCATTCTTTTCATTGTACGTTAAAATACATTAGCTTTGATATTCTGTCCCACAAACTATATTTGATAAATTGCCGAGTTTAAGTTAGTCCGAGATTACTCTGACGTCCAACGGCTGTTTTGCCAGACAAGCTGGGGCCGTAGTCCGAGATTACTCTGACGTCCAACGGCTGTTTTGCCAGACAAGCTGGGGCCGTGGGACGTCAGAGCTCGTCCCATATCAAAAAGTGGATATTTCCCCGTCCAAAATAGATGCGCTGCTTCGTTGCTTCTTGAGCCGACTGACGGCCTTGGAATTATATAAATCGGGCATCAATTTGTTCATTTTTCATTTATCTCTTCATTTATGTAAGTTTCACCTACCTGCCACCCTTTATTTTTCCATATTTAGACAGTTTTCACAGTGACCCATCGATTTCTGCATTTTAACTTTCATTTTCAAATGGACGTCAAGTTACGAGAGACTTCGCGGCCTCGAGACTGAAGTATGCAAATTTTTATGCTAATTTCGGCAATAAACTTTTAGTAGCAACCATGATTACAATCGGAATACCCTCGGTCATTCAGTTTATTTGCATCTTAAATGAACGAGGTGTTAGATTATGTATTCATATTGACCCAGGGTCATATGCATAAATCAGCTTCCACAATGCAGAGCGGCTTACTTTTTCTCGTTGTCACGTGACAATTTTTCAAAATGAAAGTTAAAACACAGAAATCGATGGGTCACTGTGAAAACTGTCTAAATATGGAAAAATAAAGGGTGGCAGGTAGGTGAAACTTACATAAATGAAGAGATAAATGAAAAATGAACAAATTGATGACCGATATATATAATTCCAAGGCCGTCAGTCGGCTCAAGAAGCAACGAAGCAGCGCATCTATTTTGGACGGGGAAATATCCACTTTTTGATATGGGACGAGCTCTGACGTCCCACGGCCCCAGCTTGTCTGACAAAACAGCCGTTGGACGTCAGAGTAATCTCGGACTAAGTTTAAGTTTATTCCATTTCAATTTCAAAGACTTTTTTGTAAAGGATTCGTAAGCCTCTTAAAATACTTATCCTTCTATGCTAAGTAACCTATTTGATATATAGTTTCACTTACGTTTACATGCAGTTTATTCACATTAGAATGTTATTCAAATTTTCCTTTTCATGTTTTAACATGTCATCTCATTGATGTAAACAATCGCCATATTGCTTTGTGACGTATTGGAATTTCCACGATTATATATATATTTTCGAATATCAGCCACTTTAACTCCCATTGTAACCACGATGTCGACTTTATCTACCAATATCTTTCAATGACGTCACATAATCTGTATATCTCTGTACACCTTATCTACTATTGTACCTCTCTGATCACGTGACAACAATCCACCTTATATCCCAATTGTAGGTTCGAGAATGAATTCTAGTAAAGTGGCTTTCTAAATTTAGGTCAAAGTTAAGGTGGCTTTTTGATAATACCAAATAAGGATTCAGAAACCTATCTCTCCCAAAATAAATTATTTAAAAATAAAATTCTTCCATTCAATTCTTAGAATGAATATACTGAAAAATGCTTACTATGGATTGCCTATCTAGTCTACACAATAAAAAATTGAGATTTTAAAAGTCCACTTTATCTACCATTGTACCACCGTACAGCCAATGTGCCTATTGTGAGTATATATATATATATAATTTTTCAGGACAATTTTAACTTCATTAAGTAACAATAAGCAGGTTTGCCACTGGTGTATTTGGGTTATAATGCTATAATATATATACCGACAAAAATGTAGTTCTGATTCCGGCCTTCGGTACCTTCTCAATATTGTGATGACTACCCTAACATATGTTATAACCCTTTTAGTCAAATACTGTTTAAGTCCATATATTTTTGGTGAAGCAGTGTTAAGCCGAAATATTTGTAGACACGATTTAATAACAACATCTTCGTATAATACCATCTTATATTAGTATCGTTGTGCAAATTTTTAGACTTATATAATTTTTCCTTATCTGCACAGTATCGTCTATTCTAGACGATCCGGTACATAGTAAATTTGCTGGTTGGTCCTTTTATAGACTTCTATATATATATATATATATATATATAAGTGCCTAAGAATGTAACTATAACACACTAATAGTGTTATAAAATTAGTTGTTATATTTTATATTATTCACGCAATATTTCGCTAAACAAATTAGCTTCATCCGGCGTGTGCATCTCTCAAGGTGAAATCGGATGCATGACAAAAAATATTTTGTAGCTTGAACTACACAAAATTTGAGTAAAGTTTAACAAAATTTATTGATGTTCTATAAAAATATATGTTTGTAAATTGTCTAGAATATATAAAATATTTTTGCCGCTTATTGTACATAGCAATTCTTAAATCAAAACAAATAGTTGTTTTAGTTAAATAGAATGAAGTTCAGGATTTATTCCTTTGGTTTTGGGTAGAACTGTTTTCATCTCTCTCATTAAGTCCATCAGGTTCAAGAGTACGTAGCTGATGCATCCAGAACCTTTCTCTCTGTTTTCTCCTTTGGGAGTCCCAATTTTGGTTTACCTCAATTATTTGAAAGGTGATATTTTCAAAAGTATGCCCTGTTCTTAAGAGGTGTCTCGTAATTGGACAGTTTCTATGTTACATCTAATTGCAAAACGGAAAATAGTATTTATATTCTTACTTGTGGAACTTGCAAGCTGCAGTATGTTGGTGAAACAGAAACGAAATTCAACATCAGACTTAACAATCACCGGTCTTTTATACAAAGGAAGAAACTGTCCAATTACGAGACACCTCTTAAGAACAGGGCATACTTTTGAAAATATCACCTTTCAAATAATTGAGGTAAACCAAAATTGGGACTCCCAAAGGAGAAAACAGAGAGAAAGGTTCTGGATGCATCAGCTACGTACTTGAACCTGATGGACTTAATGAGAGAGATGAAAACAGTTCTACCCAAACCAAAGGAATAAATCCTGAACTTCATTCTATTTAACTAAAACAACTATTTGTTTTGATTTAAGAATTGCTATGTACAATAAGCGGCAAAATATTTTATATATTCTAGACAATTTACAAACATATATTTTTATAGAACATCAATAAATTTTGTTAAACTTTACTCAAATTTTGTGTAGTTCAAGCTACAAAAATATTTTTTTCATGCATCCGATTTCACCTTGAGAGATGCACACGCCGGATGAAGCTAATTTGTTTAGCGAAATATTGCGTGAATAATATAAAATATAACAACTAATTTTATAACACTCATTAGTGTGTTATAGTTACATTCTTAGGCACTTATATAATTTAATGTAGTAACTGCATCAGTTTATTTACAAACTGATCCACACCTAGATAGATTGAATGTTGATTGTTGCTATTTTAGACACTATATATATATATATATATATATATAAAGAAGATGTGGTATGATTGCCAATGAGAACACACTCCACAAGAAACCAAATGACACAGAAATTAACAACTAAATGTCACCGTACGGTCTTCAACAATGAGCAAAGCCCATACCGCTTAGTCAGCTATAAAAGGACCCGTTTATAGTTCGTTTTATGTATGTTGCATTGTCGTTTGTTTTTGTTGCACTTCAGTGTTTCTTTTGTTTCGATTGTTTCCTCTTATATTTGATGTGTTTCCCTCGATTTTAGTTTGTAACCCGGGTTTCTTTTCTCTCAATCGATTTATGACTTTTGAACAGCGGTATTCTATGTTGCCTTTATATATGTCCTTAAAAGATCGGGACGTTCATATAATGCTGACAACCCTTGGCAAATACCATTTGGTTCGATCATCTGGTCTCCATACGGTAAAGGATGTTCGAAACTAGGGCGGTAAAATGCGCTTACGTAAAATATTATTTGACGCAACGTCAAAATGAAACAAATCTGGAAAAGATGTTTAATTGTTTTACCAATTTTATCATTCATAATAAAGCTTAAAATGAGTAGATGGAAATTTGTATGTCTAAATGAAATTTGGTTTAGTTATGGTCAACTTGGTAAATTGTTTGTTACGGTAATATCATTTTTGAAAATTCACAGATGGATTTATTAAGATTAGATAAAATATACAAAACAAACAATCAAAATCAAGAACATTTAGTAAATATAAATTATTTCTAAATAATTAACACATTAAGAGCAAACTGATGTACAGAAGGTATTCAAAATAGTTTTTTTTAATTAAATTTTCCTTGAGTTATTTTTAGAAACACAAAAGAAATATGTCTTCCCAAATGATACAAACAACAAACAAATCAAGTTTCCAAATGTTACAAACGCAAATCAAATCAAATTTTGAGTAGTAAATATTTCAAAATTCGACCCAATCTGCATGTATCTGTATAAGTATGATATCACATTAAAGTGTAGTTTTATTACATACTTATAATTTGCTAAACAAAATAGTGTGTATCTAAGTTGTCTTTAAAAATCATCGCGTGACCGAAACTGCCTTTAAATTGAGACAAACAATTATGAATTCCATATTTGAAGGTTCTTCAAAGAACAGATTAACAAAGTGAGGCCAATTAAACTATTTTAATAATTGTTCCAACATTGTTTAGTTTGTAAAATAATTAATACGTTCATCGTATCCCACAGAAAGGAAATAATACAAGGTTAAAACGAGGATTTAATCAAAGATAAGTGGAACAATTATGTCTCATTTTGATCCTTGTGATTATTTTATTGAATATATCGGTTATGAAAGAAGAGTTAAATTAAATCCGCTTCTCAAAGGTTTGAGTATAAGACAAATATGTTTTTGTTTCTCCTTTTTAATTTAGAATTGACTAAATTGTTTTGAACATCCTGATTAAAATACAGGTCTTGTAACCATGCTTTGTTAACATAAATATGACAACACACGACTCCTTTTATGGTTTAATACCCATCGGGATCCTCTTGTAATTATACACACCTTTAAAAATGTGGGCTATGGACTAATTGCTAGAACTGAAAGCAAAAGGAGTGTTTTAAGAATACGTAAGCAAAGTGTCGACGCAACATCTGTATTTTGATCAATTTATTGCTGATATATTACAAATGGAGCGAAGAAAACATAAAGGGCTTGCTGTTGTTGGGTTTTTGTTCTCTTTAACTGCATTTGTTGCCCATGGAGTAGCATCTTATTTGCCATACTGGTATGGCCAGTCTGTGGGTGATAATAGTGTATATGGTGGATTATGGCAACTTTGTTCCAAATTTTCAGGAAAAGTAACGTGTTCAGACATAACTTCTCCATGGGAAGATGATAAGCCATGTAAGTATTTATCACTTCATTCATTCATATGTACAGGTCAGGTCATTAAAGATGGCATGTTTTGGAATAAATATTGATTCACTGGTAGTGTAAAAGTAAAATCACAAAATACTGACCTGTCCTTGCATCGAAAATAAATACATTTATTCTTAAACCAGTTGTTAGCATGATACGGGTTATGTTCTCATATATTTTATGATAGTATGATACTAAACCCTAACGGGAGGGATTGTACTTGATGTTCATATGACGAAGACACAATCTTTCACCATCAGTTTGATTGAGGTCTGGAGGTGGCAGTAGTCCTTGATTCGTTTATGTATCATTATCATTTTACTTAGTACCTTCTGTTACCTATTCTGATATATAGTTGTTTAAACTTCTCTGTCATTTTAGTCACTGTTGGAGAGTTATCTCATTGGCAATCATACCCCGTGTTCTCATTTTATATTCAATATTTCAATAAGATCTAAAAATTCTACGTTATTTATCTATTTTATTCTTTCAATAACTCTTTCATTTTCATAGTTTTGGAATAGGCATCGAAAACCAATATGCAGAAAATGTTCATTTTGAAAATCTGCTTCCCAAATAATCAAATTGTCTACCCCATTGTATTGTAATTAAGCGGGTGCATCTGTGCAATGCATATACCAGGGACGCTTGAATAGGCCAACAGATTACCAATAAAATCACAATGTCAAAATATGACTTTATTCCTTACCATCACACAATAAACCAAAATATGTACAATAGTTAACAACAGGCAAAACTACTCCTTTAACGGAGGGGATTTTTAAAGAAGAAAATCAAAATTCGTCCGATTCAATCAGATGTATTTTATTTTTCTGTTATATTTGAAGGGCACTAGCTGTCAAATTCATGTTCACCGATTTGACCCGAATTATCATATTCTAGTTATAACATACTAAAACGTATATCCAAATAAAAAAATATATAATAAACAATTTACGATGCATAAACTCGAAATTATGTATGATCAGCATTTCGTGTGTATTTTAGTCTAGACGCCATCTAATTAACAATCTCTAGCTAAGAGGTTAAATTGAAGGTCACATGAATAGGGATTCAATGAGGTCGAATTATCCACTTGCAAGTGAATAATTCATCTTCGATGTTTCTTAGCTTATTTTGACAAATTGAACCAAACTGACGGCTAAAAGCGAATTGTTATTTCACTAATTCATGATCATTAATGATTTAACAAAACAAAAACATATTCTGATATTTTTATATCTCGTCGGCTCTAGTGCCCTTTAAAGCTAAATCGAACTTTTAGAACACAAAATAATTAAAGGGTGATGATATCTTTTATCACCAATACTTTCCTAAGCAACCATTTCACGTCTTACTAAAAGAATTAAGTCTGTTTACATTTTTATCATATTCGCTTGAAAAACGTGGTCACACTGAATAAAAAACCAGATTATATTACTCGAAATAATATAATTGTCCCAGCCGGACATTATACCTCATGTGAACAATCGTAAATTTTAAAGACATTATCTGTTAAACTGTGTTATTAAAAATATTTGTTTTTGTTCACACATCGTTGTCATTATAATTGAATTTTATGCGAATGTCATACAAGTAAGAGGTTAAGCTAGCTATAAAACCAGGTTCAATCAACCTTTTTCTACATAAGTAAATGCCTGTACCAAGTCAGGAATATGACAGTTGTTATCCATAAGTTGATGTGTTTGAGCTTTTGATTTTGCCATTTGATAAGGAACTTTCCGTTTTGAATTTTCCTTAGAGTTTGATATTTTGTGATTTTACTTTATACATGTAAATACACGATATATTTTAAAATCTAATAAATGTTGATCTTTGATGTATATTAATAAAAAATGAAAAGTTTATATAAAATCTAATTAAAAGATCAATTCGGTCACCAATTTTAGGCCTTAGCATGTTACAATTTCTCCAAAACGTACCCGTTTTTCACATCCATGGTAAGTCTTCGAATACACCAGTCTGCTTTTTCTAGTGAACTTTTCATTAAGATATAAACATGATAAATATTTTCGTGAACATAACAATTGTAAAGTTGTGTTCATGTTCAAAAAGTAAAGATTGATATTTTTACAAAGAAGGTTATCCGTTACCAGATTTGTACTCTGTTTTGGTACAATTTAAAGAAAATTAAGTTCATTTTAGTATTTGCGATCTTTTCGATCTATTCACATCTAATGTTTACATCGGGATACGGTCCGTTTGAAATTTATTTAATCAATAGTAACATATATCCAAAATGTGTTCATTTTTGTTGCTGCCTATCGATATATTTCTTTGGAATTCCCCTAGGAATTTATTTGTATAGCAATATTCTACGCAAAGCTCATATAACCTGCTGTACTCGTCGTTTGCTATTTTAGGAGAGAAATGATATCATTATATGGAAACTTCATTTTATTTCAATTTATATTTTTGTTGCTATTTTCTAGAACGTTTTCTAGTAATTTTGATAAAATTATTGAAATATAAATACAGCCGGAAGCTTTGACGTTTGATGCTCTTTTGCGAGAGATGTCTTTAATGAGATCTTGCATATCGGAGCTTCAGACGATGAATATTAATAGAACATTATACATGTAATATGTCAGAAATTAGGACCTTAAGTTGAAAAGAGTTATTCACACTTAACAGTTGCGTAACAATATTAAATTAGTCAAGGTTTTTTTTTTATATAAAATGCATTTTAATAGTTACTCTTTTTAAATTGTAGGGTATGTGAGAACATGCCAAGGTCTAGCGATGGGCGCTTCACTCTTAACATTTATCGGCGTAATTATACTTATAGTAAAGCTGTGTAAAGGAAAAGACACTGGCTGCACAAGTGCCTATCCTGTCTCTCGTGTTTTATTTTTATTGAGGTAATTTTTCCAATAATTTTATTGTCATATATTTGTCACACTACATTAAGTAAAAGATAATTGATCAATGAATCTCAATATATATATATACAAGTCTAAATTGAAAACAACGTTCAAACCTATGATTGCGTTGGATAAAACCGCAATTTTATACGTGTGCATGCAAAACAAATTTCTTGTTAGAGGGTCTAAATACAGCACAAACAACATTTTCCAAAAGACCAAAAAGTGAAGAAGTATATTTTAACAAAACGCATTTGACTAACAGGTCGAACAACAAATGTTCTTAAACCCTGCTGACTGCCATTAGTGATTGCCAAATAAACGGATCACCGATGTAAAAAAATGGATCTTAATTATAAATATAATACTAAACAGAAAACAATATATGTTAGCGGCAATAAGTGAAATTAGGCATTAAGCTTAAATCCTAGGCAATATGCTAACGCCTAGGCATTAAGTTATTGCCTGAAATTTTCAGGCATTAAGCTTATTTCCTGTTTCCTGAAATCTGATGATGATTATAGAACCTATTGCCGAACATAATTTTAGGCAATAAGTGAACTCTGGAATTTATGTATATTCGGTGATGTATTCTTGATATAATGTATTTTCGTTATTATGTTCCTAATATCAATATACATTCATTTGACAGATCTTCAAGTTTAAGTAATTTCATATTCAAAACAGAATTAACTCTTTTAGTATTACAAAAATAAAAAGATTTAAAAAGTGATTGTACTCTAAGGTATTTTGGAAAAGGTACATAAAGAAACAGGCTCGAAACAGGTCATGGTGGCAGAGACCGCATGATTAAACAATTGAATAATGCAGTCAGGATTTTAGTTCGTCAAAATTATCTCCCAATTACGCCACCTAATTTTTATAATCGTAAAATGGTAGCCATTGCAGTGATTACGCGCTGTCAATAAAGCTTTTGAAAACCGATAAATTTATCCTTATACTATCATTACGATCCTTATATGCCAGTCGTATTTTAATAGACACATGTATCTACTAGCTTTTGGGCATCATTTAATGTACTTTTATGCATTTGGTCAACTTAAAACTATTGTCTGATCGGTTGTCAGGGGAATTTTCGAAAGTTCAAAAATATTTTATAAAACTGAAAATACTACAGAAAACATTGTGAATGTCTCTAATATGTCAGAATCAAATTCAGAACCAAATGTGGAAGCAACCCATCAATCATTATCCAGAGGTCAATGATTTTCAAATGTGAATGTAAATCCAAATGTTTAAGTCACCGGTGCAAATGCAAAAAAAAAAAAAAAAAAACTGGAAACCGTGCAAAATTCGGTGTCACAGTTCCACAATTTGTGATAACAAATGATTTTAACATAAATATCTATCAAGTTTTCATATTTTTTAAAGACTTATTTGATGAGTTTAAATATAAATAGCATATTTTAATAGTGATTTTGTTTCCGGTAGATGACATTTTAAACTTCAATTCTCGTTATGTTATTATGTAATAAATGTATTTTTATTTAAATGAATAAATTTCTTTTATTTACTCGCATTTATATTTTAGGCATTTAGCTTAATGCCTGCACACATTTTCAGGATTTAAGCTTAAATCCTAGGATTTAAGACTAATGCCTAACATCATTTGGGCAATAGACTTACTGCCTAGGCGTTAGCTTATTGCCTAGGATTTAAGCAATGCCTAATTTCACTTATTGCCGCTAACATATATGTATATAGATATAGGAAGATGTGGTAGTATGGTAAATTAAATTGAAAATAAAATGGGGAATATGCCAACGAGACAACAGCCCGACCAAAGAGCAGAATCATTTAATTTGAACTTACTTTATTATGATCATTTACCGAGATATAATATATATGCAATGTTACATAGTGCTCGGTTCAATATTGCATATTTTCCCTTTAAATTATTATAGATCGGCAATAAAGAAACTGTCCACTTCCGAAAGTGACATTTATATAGACTAG
The DNA here is from genome assembly GCA_017311375.1 of Mytilus coruscus. NCBI lineage: Eukaryota > Metazoa > Mollusca > Bivalvia > Mytilida > Mytilidae > Mytilus > Mytilus coruscus. Next base: position 94,639,192 of record CM029597.1, on the reverse strand, counting down.
CCTTATTTTCCAGATATTGTGATTTTCTCGATATTGAACTATGTGTTTGTTTTGCACCATCTCGTGGAGTTGTCTCCTTACCTCCCTATCTTATATTGATTGATGAGCAACCATGCAGCTATACCATAATCTTAGGAAAAGAAATTGTCTTCAACTATAATGTATTCGTAAAAAATCAACAACAAAGGAACTATTCATTTTTTTGTACATAAATTAGGCCGTTAGTTTTCTCGTTTGAATTGCTTTACATTTGTCATTTCGGGGCCTTTTATGGCTAACTATGCGGTATGGGATTTGCTCATTGTTGAAGGCCGAACGATGACCTATAGTTGTTAATTTTTGTGTCATTTGGTCTCTTGTGGAAAGCTGTCTCATTGGCAATCACCACATTTTCTGTTTTTCTATTGACAACTTAATGGGAAATTTGTCAAGAGACAACAACCCGACCAACAAGCAGGAAACAATCGAAGGCCACCAATGGGTCTTTAACACAGCGAGAAAATCCAGCACCGGGATGTGATAAGAGCAAGTTACCACTGTCTCAGGTTGGGAAGAGTGGGGCGTCTGCTAACATATTTAATCCCGCCACATTCTGAATGTGCATGTCACAAGTCAGGAACCTGTAATTCGATGGTTGTTGTTTGTTGCTATTAGTTGAAAAGTTTTAAGTGTCTCGTGTCTTTGGTTCTTAATTCCTGTAGTGTTTTAAAATACAGTTAGTAGGCCGTTGTCAATTACTGGAGCAGAAACGGTGACCAAAAGTCTGTATCGCCCTTTACGTCAAACTACATATTCCTTATAACTTCTTCACATATTTATATAATTTCAGTTCAGTAATGTGTTAGAAGACTTAATAAAAATAAGGTGTTCTTTGATTGCCAATGAAACAACTATCAACTACAATAAAATGAAGTGGATGTAAGAAATTAAAGGCTATCGTACGGCCTTCAACAAAGAGAAACAATGAGTACTCATACAAGTATAAAAATGTTTAGCTAGCCAAAAAAAAAAACAGGTTAAATCCAACATTTTCTACATGAGGAAATCCCTGTACCATGTCAGGAAGATGACAGTTGATTTTTATGTTGCCATTTTATAAAGAACTTTCCGTTTTGAATGTTCCTAGGAGTTCGGTATTCTCGCTATTTAACATATAACAGAAGAATCAGTCTTCTCGGTCGGTTGGTTGTTTTCGTAAATTTTATCTTTTAAAAGAATTATACGCAGTGTCATCCAGTCTGATTTGAAACATGAATGAGAGTATGCGATTCTCGCTGTGCCTAAAAATATCCTTACAATAAAAGCTAATATATATGTAGTCTTATCCTTTTGCTGTGAGGGATGCATGAATATTGAGTCCATTTCGGTTTTAACTCTATAGAACGGTATTGGGGAAATGCTAGTCTGTATAAGTCATATAAAACAAGCAATAACTTTTCTGAGACGTTTATTATATAATTAGTCATGACATGTAGAAAGGACTAAACATCACTTTGATATTCCATCTTAAACTGGATTCCTAAACTCTGTCACTTCTTTCCTGAACTTCAGGACATGTTTATGACTTTTGAAAGTAAAATAAATTTAAGATTACCTTAATTTATGTAGGTTTTAAGTGAGATGCATTTATATGGAAACGACCTTTACTTGAACAGTTACATATAATTTTACCATTTTTTTAGGCCTAATGATATTTGGTGTGACCGGAGTGTGGTCGGCATATCAGGAAGATTTTATTAAAGAAAACAAGTCGTTTGCCTACTGGATCGAATGGAGTGCGGGTGTTCTTTTCATTGTTTCTGCGATACTGCTTGCAATACGGAAGTATGCTCCTTCAGATCCTTATAGGAATCCAACAGCTCAATCAAATCCAAATATGACACCAACAGCTCAAATACATCTAAATGTGACACCAGCAGCTCAACCATATCAAAATATGCCGCCAGCAGTTCAGGCATATCCTTATATTGCGAATCAAGGTTTCGCGAGATATTAAGTTGCTTTAAATTAAACACCTTTCCGTTATATATTCCCATACTTGATAACTTTCAACTCTGTTTTGATTTGTACAAAATAATACGTTATTAAAGAATATCTATATAAACTGTTCATTTTCTTTATAGATCACTTTTTCTGTTTTAGTTTTTAAATAAGAATATAGGGAGATAAAAGGATATTAGTCAACAGATGTCACAACCATCAACAACACAAGAGAATTAAACAGATACATAGTGATTGCGCTGTCCTTTCGAATTATAGTTTTGTTCACGTTCCTTGTATGTAACTAATGCGAAATTGAACAAAAAGCAAAATGGACGAAAGCGTTAGTTGATTCTTTATAGAAATGATTGCCCTTAAAGGAACTGTTTTATCCGTTTTATCTTTTACAAAAACTATAATAGATGAAGTTAATTTTGAAACAGCAAATACCGGTGTAATCCCTATACAAGATCTGCAAATGAGTCAAAATGACTGCAATCGCTAATCGATTTGATATGAAAGCCATTGCCCTTCATTGACGATTTTTGTCGACTTAACTTCCCAAATAAACTCGTCATAGATACCAGGTTTGAAATTGTGTGCACGAGACGTGACTAATTTCGAAGTTGAAGTATTGACAACCCAAAATTCCTAAACGTTTTACTAAATACAGCGAAGGTAATCTATTTCTGAGGAACAACAATCCCTAGAATTACCTCTTGGTGAGAAACTATACCAGCAGTAGAACCAATGAATCCGAACACCTGACAAAAATTCCTAAACTGACCTAAGTACATTCTTAAGGTATTAAATGTATAAATGTTACCTTTTTGATATCATTTTACTCAGGGTGTTGCAAATTTTCAGCAAAATTAAATAATTTTATAAACTAGAGATCTACAATGAGATTAATCAAATTTTAAAGCCAAATCAGTGGCTGTTCTGCTAATTGACTGATAATTAACATTGTATATAGTACAGGAAAACGAAGATTGTTCTAGTACCTGATAATGTACGTCCAACGTGACTGCTGGTTGACGAACTGACCATAAAACTACTACCATTATCAAATTAACCAATTATTTGTGTTTGATTTCGTGGAACTATAGTAGAATATTCTGGACTTCGGGTTCTTTCCTCACAAACATAGCAAAATGATATGTCGCTTTGTGCCTAGGGAAATCCGACTTTGTTTAGTGGCTAACGAAATCCATGATAGTAACACAACGTATCATGTTTTCATCAGCCGGGTTAGTCCTTATGAAAGTCATGTGATTTCTATTTTTGGAAAAATGGTAGGTCGTTAAGCCTAGATTGTTTTGGTTTAAGATCCTTGGGCCATATAACTTGAAAAATGAATGTCATGGTTGTGTTTTGAATTTTAACCTTTGTTTGTTTTCCATTCTCCTCTAAAGAGAGATAAAAATGTTCTGGTGCTATATATTTGGTTTAGTAAGAATCTTATATATTTTGTATAAATGAGAAATTGATTTTATCTTTGAACGAGAGAGTTGCAAAGGACTACCAAAATCTAATGACGACAATCATATCTACCGAACTATAATTACTGAGAAGCATTTAAAAGAATCCGGGCTGAGTATGCATAAAACGATAATGTTAAGATTTCCCATCGTAGAACATGTACTTATTTATCGTAGGACATGTAGAAAAATCCGTCCGTTCGGAACAAATCTTAACTTTAGTTCCTTTATTCATACTGGTCCGGACTGCATACTAATTGTTCTTCCTCAAGATGATAATGGATGGCTGCTGTTTAACATGTTTATGAATATTTACCCTGCTTTGTACTAGAGCGACACGCAGATCTATATTCTTAATGTGCTAGTTAACAAAGTAACAGTCCACAGGAAGACATGTCACCCTACTCGGATTCATAATTCTGAATCCGGGCCGACCAGTCTGCTCTCTCTCCTTAATTCAGTGCATAGCGCAGAAGCAGCAAATGACAATTTTAAAGTCTTTGGTTTGATCCGCACTCCAGTCAAACACGTTTACGCTTGATCACCGATGCGGTGTGTTCTTACTAAATCGAAGATCACATAAGTCTGAATCCGGGTACACAATTCTGAATCCGGGCACATAATTCTGAATACGGGCCGACCAGTCTTTGGTCTCTCTCTCCTTAAAGCAGTGCATAGCGCAGAAGCAGCACATAACAATTTCAAAGTCTTTGGTTTGTTCCACACTCGAGTCAAACACGCTTACGCTTGACCACTGATTCGGTGTGTTCTTACTAAATCGAAGATCACATAATTCTGTATCCGGGTACATAATTCTAAATATGGGCCGACCATTCTTTGCTTTCTCTCTCTCCTTAATGCAGTGCATAGCGTAGAAGCAGCAAATGACAATTTCAAAGTCTTAGGGTTGATCCGCACTCGAGTCAAACATGCTTACGCTTGACCACCGCTGCGGTGTGTTCTTACTAAAGCCAAGCTGTAATAAAGCTTTTTGGAGAATTTGAAATATATCACTGGCTTTTAACTTTACTAGGATTTTGAACGTTCCTGATAAAGGTAAATTGAGAAAAACGTTTTGGTTGCACTATATGATTTTATAATTTCATATTTGACAGTTGACTTCAAAATTTATGGTTTTATTTTCATAAGTTCAATAATCTGTAACCGGCAAAAGTAATATTGCAAGTTAAAATGTACCGATGGTAATAATTTTTGTTTTTTCTAAAGGTTAAACAAAATAAATAATCAATTTTCTAAACTTTAATAATTTTATTATCACAACATAAGTTGCATCATCGGAATTGAACAAAGACAACTAAAGGATGTGCATAGTGAAGAAGGATCATACCTTACCCTTATGGAGCCCATTTATTCCCGTTTTTTTTGGGTTTGTGTTACTCATACTTTAAGTATCTGTATGATATTTTGTTGTCGTTTGTTCGTCTGTTAATTGCTTTCCTTGATTTGATTAATCGTTTATGATTTTTATTGTTACATGTACAGGAATTGTTTCGTGTTTCCATCTGTACGAATGGCAGAGACGTTTTCCAACGAAAAGGGATACTAAGATCTAGATTTTAGTTTACGTTTGTTTGGCCCGGTTTGCATGAAACATAAAACCTTAAAGTTATATATGATGCTGCACAAAATGAATATCAACAAATGATTTGACCTAGAGATCAAATGAAGGTTGCTTAATTTTGCACGGGAATCCACAATATTACCGTTCAATAAAGTTGACGGTAAACACCAACACGTATTTAAAATGTGTTTTTTTTTTTTCATCTAACCATTTGTAGAACACACTCGATAAACCACAAAGTTATAACGGTTATTGATTTTATAATATTACAAATTCATAGAATTAAAGAAGGAACTATAATAACAGTCATTTACAAAAAAAGAATAAGTATGGATAAAATGGTGAAATTTTCTAAATTCTTATGAAACGTCCGGCTTTTATGTAATCACCAGTTCCGCTGGTAAGATTGCTGTTGTGTAGTAATATAAGATACACTTTGTAGCATTGCTGGGTAAACAACAGGCTCGGGTGCATTGATTGGTAAATACAGTACAATTTCCGAAAGGAAAAAAAGGACAGCTGCAAATATTTCTAGATAGATGCTATAACCTTATTATTTCTGACCGCTTCTGTCTGGAACAGTGACCATATAACTTGTGCAATAGCGATAAATACTTCTGAAAAATAAAAAATGCTGCAAACAATTATTGTGTCAATGAAATAACATTGACAATCATTAGATTTCAACAATCGAGGCTGAAACAAGTAGTACACCAGACTGGTTCCCTGTCCCTTCTCTGTTAATCTCTGATACTTTTTGTTGCTAAGGAGAGAACAAGTCTATTCCGTATAAATATTATCATGTTTTGTGTTCTTCCTCAAGGCTGGAAACATTTACGACTACTGGACATACATGAGTTGTCATTTGTTTTTCTTCATTAAGTTTTTCTATCTTATTTCTTTTTATCTGTTTGCCTTTGAATATAAATTAAATATACTTTGTCACTGGATCGAATTATAGCATTAACGGTACCAATTTTACTGCACAAAATGCACATTTCGACAAGAAATGTATTTTCCGTGATGACTGAAGCCAAACAATTTTATCAGACTAAAAAGAAGCTAAAGTAAAGTTAAATCTGGACTATCAATCAAAACTTTGCATAGGGGAGATAATTCCTTAATTCTCAATGATTGCAAGATTTCATAACAGCACAATTCAATCAACCAATATCCGTAATTTCAATTCTTCCCAAATACTGGTTACTGGGCTGGTGGTTCCCTGAAGGACTAACAGCCCATCAGAAGAAGTATCTACCCAGTGCGCATCTCTATTCGACACTTACGAAGATGTAAATTATTGTTGAGTTGTAGAATCTATTAAGAGTAAATGGAGTTTCCATTCTCAATTGTATTCTTTTTAAATAGCAATCACCTTAGGTCGCATAATCACAAGTTTAACTTAAAAACAATTACATGTAATCAGAAATGTATCATGAAAAATATAAACAAAATACCAAAGACGGTCTCATATTTATTTTCTTCCTATGTTAATTTCATGTAAACTGTTCTTAACTAATGAAATTCAGAATACTTGTACGTGCCATGTATTTTATCAATACGTATATATATATCTAAGTTTAAATTTTCCTACCTGCGATACCAAACGTGGTAGTAGCTACTAAATACGCTTTCTCAAATCCGGGTTTTGTACCTTTACATATTTTTACAACCAATGAGAAACATCCGATGGACGCCAATATTAGTGCAATCGTAGTTAGACCTTGGGGAATTCTGTGATAATCTAAAAGTAAAAGTAAAATTATATTACTTTTATAATAACTTGAACTTGTAACCGTGAATTATTTCCAGCAGCACTTTGAAAGAATTAAGATCGTGTTCATTTACAGCAAATATTGCAATTCTAAAAACGTGAAGAAGAAATAAACACGCTTGTAATACATGAATCGTACGCATATTTGTACATGTTACATATACATGTGCAATGTAATTGTGCTCATATTTGTTTATGTTACATGTATATCGAAGGTAGGGTTATTTTTAGTTTAATAATTTTTACAGCATCGAACGAACAAGATCTAGTATGAATGTAAACTAGATCTGTACTTAACTGAAAGGGGGACGAAGCACAGAAACTGAACCGTGCGCTACACTGCCCACAGTTTTAGGGGAGAATTGGACATCAACCAATATGTTTAAGTTGAAGTCCGTTGTGTTAAGAGGAGGGTTCAATGTTTAAAATATGAAAATTAGAAGATATTGATTAATTGCCAGTGAGACATCTTTCAACAAATGACATAGAAGTTAACAACTATACGGCCTTCATCAAAGGGCAAAACCCATACCGCATAGTCTATAAAAAATGCAAACGAGAAAACTAATTGCCTGATCTGTGTAAAAATACTAATGATGTACGAAGTACAAATATGATATTCAGCAACAAACGACAACCACTGAATTACAGGCTCCTATCCCGATGATAGTGATGAGCTTGTAATTGGTGGTTGTCGATAGTTGCTCTTGTTTTGTTTTGTTTTTCATTTGTGGTAAGCATTTATCATGCAATACTATGTTTTCTTGCTTTTAAATCATTTACATTTTGTCATGCATGCAGGGGTCTTTAAAAGATAACTATGCAATATATGTTTTCCTCATAGTTGAGGGCCGTTCAGTGCCTTATAGTTGTTAGCGTCTTCAGCCTTTTGACTCTAGTTGCTGGTTGTCTCATTGGCAATCATTAAATTCCATATTTGTATACGGTAGATCAGTGGGGGTGGTGAGTTTTAATCAGTTTAAACAAAGTACAGTCAACAACAAAAACAAAACAACATGTTTAATATAAATTTAACATGTACAAAACTATGAGTTGTGTATGATTCAAATAAACATGATAAAGGAAGCCTTATGGGCAATGGAAATGCTGTATGAGGAATATTGTCTGGTGTAAGGGTTTCTAGCATATGGTGTCATGGTGTCCGTCATAGGGTACGTAATTGTGCACGGTGCATTGTGCAATGGTACGAGTGGAACGTCAATACCATTCAAGGATTATGTATTATTGTTTTCTAAACTCCATGGCTAGAGGAAAATATACATTCCTATTTAGGACCATGCATTAAAAAATCACAACACAAGCAATACCGAAGTTCAACAAAAACCGTTAAAACCGGTATGAAGGGCAGGGAATAAGGATTGCAACTAGAACAAGAAGGGAGCATGTAGTTACGCATCCGTTTAGGGTAATAATTGACCAGCCAGTAATTGTTAATTAAGGTCAAATTGAACTTATTGAACTTATTCATTGTTACAATGGGACAGTGTAGGCAAGATATAATAAAAACATTTTATTGGTTGATGAATTTTCAATAGTACTTAAAACATAGTTTACTTTGATATTTTTTTTTCCTTAAAAGTAATGCAAAAAGCTATGACATACAAATTATTGTTGTCGTTTATATATTACGGAAACTTTTTAGGGCCATGCTAATTTACTTTTCCAATTTGATATAACAAATTAATAATTTGATATAACAGATTCTCTAATTCTTCGTGAATTTATCCCTTTCTGCACCCATTGTATAAAAAAGATTTAATCAACGTGTGGTTCGTTTGATCTCAGTTCATCATTGGTTAAAATCCGATTATGACGTCGAATTTTCTGACTTTCCTCTGAATTTCCTATTGTGACGGCATGAAAAAAGGCGACCATGCCTGATGACGTCACATAGAAAGAACACATCTTTTGCAGGTCATTCGAAAAGAAGGAATAAGTTTGCCTGCATATTGTTTGAAAATCATTAGAGAACAGATTCCACCACCAAATCTCGTGTAATACGATATTTATCCACTCTCGACAGTTAAATTTTAAATATTTAAAACGATCGGGCAAGCCTCGCGTTTTAAATTTGAAAATTTAACTCTCTCGAGTGATAAATATCGTATCACACTCGATGCAGTGGTAGAATCTATATTTATCAATTTGATACCACAAATTAGTAATTTGATATAACAGATTATCAATTTGATATAATCGATTATTAATTTGATATAACAGAATATCAATTTGATATAACAAATTATTAATCTGATATAACTGATATTAACTAGATATAACAAATTACTAATTTGAGTAACTGATTTTCAATTTGATATAACAAATTATAAATTTGTTTCAACAAATTATAATTTGATATAACAAATTCTGATTTCTCCTCCAAAAGTATGATTTAATCATAATAATGATTAATTGAAAGATTGCGTATTAATTTATCTGACGTCCAGTGACAAATATCTGATGAATATTCAAATTTTATTAACAGCTAATTGTTTCTATAAACCCCCATTTTCCCTTTCTTTGAGGCAGTTTTCGGGACTAGTTTCTCTATTTCGTACATGGTACCTGGTGTCTTAAAACGAACCATGTAATTATTATAATACTTACATGAACGAAAGCATATAATAGAGAAAAAGGGGCCTTCTTTGATCAATTTATACTGCATTTTATCAAGAAAGAACGAAATGAATTAAACTTATATTGAGATATTGGTGTTTCTAGGAATATAGGAACATGCAACGATGAACAAATGCTTCCCCTTCTTAAACAAGCCTGGCAATTTCCTTTAGTAATTTCAATAAAACATGAAAGGATTAATTAAACATCTTTAAATTCATCATTGCATTTTTCTAAAATAAATTTGTTTTTATATCTATATACGATTTGGAAAAAAAGTATTAAAAATAAAGACACAAGCGCGAGATATAGAAGAAGTATGGAGTTTTAATTTCGGTTTAACAGATCACGTGTATAATCTAAACAGCTTAATAATGGTGTATTTATAGGTTAGAACCGCGGATCAATGCAAAAACATGTAGGGCTATATCTCTTGACAGTTTTAGCGTTTCGCTACTATATCCCTTTTGTCAAATCGAGAAAGGGGAAAGTTCTTATCATGCTAAGTTATTTGATTTATCAAATTTACATTTTGTTATATCAAATTAATAAATTGTTATATCAAATTATCATATTCTGTTATTTAAAATTGATATTCTGTTATATCAAGTTAATGATTTGTTATATCAAATTGATAATCTGTTATATCAAATTGATAATCTGTTATATCAAATTGATAATCTGTTATATCAAATTGATAATCTGTTATATCAAATTATTAATTTGTTATATCAAATTGAAAAAAGTAAATTAGCACGGCCCATTAAAGGCTTCCGTAATATATATAGAAATCTTGGGTTTTACGACCCAATCAAATATGTATGAAGGTATTTTTACAGTTTATCAAAAAGTCCATTCGTGGAATTCTGAAAAAAAAACGAATTTCGAATTAGATAATACAATTCAATATGCATTTGCAGATAAAATGTATAATTATATCCTTATTCTTTCTCATTCGATCCGTACTAGCTAAGAATAAAATTCAACTCCACATAAAAAAAATGTTTTATTTCTTTGCTTATTCTCGAATTTCAATTTTATTAATATAATTTCTGTCGTTTTTTATTTTGATTGCATTAAAATTCATTTCTCAATTTATCATCTATTGAAATAAAATAAAAGAATCAAAACTCACACTCAAGATCAGAGTCCCACAGAGAATAGTCCTGGCAAACAGCACTAAGTATTCCACTAATACCAAAGCATTTTCATAGTCCCATGTGAACAGTGATTGATCCTAATTCCTGACTATACCAGTATGGGGTAGCAAAACCAATTATATGTAATAAAAGGGCCAAACCAGAAAAGCATAGAGCTGCGACCATAAGTCCCTGATGCTTTCGGGTCGCCATTTATTATTTTTTTTATTTAACTTGCAGAAATCACAATGTATTCAAAAATATTAATTACTCAGCTATTCACATTTAATATCAAACCGTAGGCTAATAATATGTTCTGAATAAAGTCAGGCCTCTTATCAGATATAGTTTTTGGACACGTTATTATTTAACTTAAACAAAAGACTTATTTAGATTATTACGTTCATACAACTTGAGATCGTGGTCAATAACTGAAACTGAATTTGTTGTGCCATTTTTAAAAACAATAAACTATACAATTCCTAAAAGACAAAACGCGTTTTCCATCTTAGGAATTAATCATTTAACTTCAATTTGGGGGGATTATAGTTTTTTGTCTGATTCCGAATATATATGTTTTTACTTTTTCGACGCAAACAATCAAATTATGTTTTTCAAAATTAACACTATGAGGTATGAGAAAAATCTAGATTCAGACAAATTTGGCATCTTATTGATCACAATATTTGAAAAAAAAATGGGGATCAGAATATTTTTTTAGGAAAAATCCATACCACCATTTTTTTCAAAAAGTTAAATGGTCTTTCCCTTTTGAGAAACAGTTATTGCTCATGTACAACCTCGTTGATTACTGTATTAACCCACTCTCTAAAGTTACATGTATAGATGTTGAAATTGTAAAATGTTCGTCAAGCCTCGGGTTTAAAAAGATTAACTATAAAATAAAACAGACAACACTATGGAAAGAGACAACAAATAAAGGCAACAGCAGTGTACCGTGGTTCAATAGTCATCAATCGATTAAGCGAAAACAAACTAAAACCCAGGAAAACACATCAACTATAAGAGGAAAACAACGGAACAACAGAAACAAAACTGCTACAAAAATAAAAGCCAACAAACTTAGAAACGGACTATTTGATAACAACTGCCATATTCCTAACTCGGTACAGGACATTATACATTAACTAGTTCTGATATTCTGAAAAATTGAACGAACGCTTAAGTAAATGCAATTGTCCAGCAATAAATTACTGACATATTCAAATGTCTTGCTGATACTAGTACAATCTAATTGTATGCTAAGCGTGTATTTTAAGGTACACGATTACATGTTTAGTCAAACATGACGAATGTGCAAGACAATTTTACACGAAGCCTATTTCATTCCAACTTGCTATGTTAATATTTTCGAAGATTAAATGAAAATACTGTCTTTCCACAATATATCGACAATGGTTTTCTGAGATTTTAATCGATTAGTAAATTATTCCCTCTACATGTAGTTCTTGATTTCGAGAATCATTTTTGACGCCATGGCAGTTTTATGATGAGCTTTACAAGTTACCGAGTGTTTTTTTTTATTCGAACTCGACAGCTGTATCGTGAGCAACCGTTACAGATGGGGTGTGTGGAATGGTGGAGGGAGAGCTAAACAATATACACGAGTGTTGCTTTAAGCAACAGAGGTATAGATTTTTCAAAACATTCCTAATGTTGATGTATAATAGACTTCATTTAGCAGTAATAGTTACCCATTTTATATCAGTACGATCAACAGCTTCGACCATTAAATGTATAAGTTCGAAACACCTATCATCAATTACTTGATAACAATGAATTGATAAATAAAGAATAAATAAACAGATGATTCGATAGTTCTTCATGCAAAATAAGGAAATAATAGAAATATTAATGAACTGGTCAATGTCGATACATTGCAAGTGATATTTAATTACAATGTATATGTTTTATAAGTGTATGCTTCATTGATGTTACAACTGTTAGTAAATATCTAAATTTAAATCAATCTAATAAACAATATTTGATATGGTAAAGGATATGACATAAATGCAGATAGTATCATTCTTAAAGTCGCACGTGATGGCAGATGTGAGTCAAAATATTTAATGGAATTGAAATAGGTATCATATGTCAGAATATATCACCACTACGTTTAACACGCATGCGACATAAATACGGTAAGTGTGTTTGTGATATATTGTTTTAAAGATTGCTGTAATTTTACCCTCCTCGGATATAGGATGACTATATATGGAGAAAAAAATGGTAGCCTGTAGATTTCCCCTTTTTTATTCTTCATGGATCTCTATCGCTTCGATGTTCCCCTGTTTTTTTTAGCCAATATGAATCAGTCACTTGAGACTTAAACCAATTTAATAAATAATTATTTAAATCGCTATCAAAATTTACATTCCGGGGAGGGGGTGTTTTCTTCATACTTCTTAACTCAAAGTTTGACGGGTCATAGGAATAACGCGTTCACAATTTTGATCTAAACGAGAACGTTTTAATTTTGAGATAGTGTCTTCAAGAATCATTTGACAGCTTGACGAGGGAAATGTTGATGGCAACTGTGTAAAGCAAAGTTTCTCATGCTGACTTGCATCTTATTTTATGGTTGCAGACAAAATTGTGATTCAGTTACTTTTAATCTGACGCATTCCCTTACTTGATTTGTTCAAATTGTTTTCTCTCCTCTTTAAATACATGTATCTTCTACTTAACTTTTAACACACAAGACATTTCATTTTCATTATAATTATTGATGGAATTAGACTAATTAAAAAATTGCGTTGAATTAAGGAAAGTACCGTAACGGTTTGATAAGTCCTGCGTAATTATTCCTTGCGTAGTTTACCCTGACACTATGCAAGGTTAATATTTACGTTCAAAGTTCAGTGTTTGAAGGAGTATATTGGCGATGAAAACAAGATTTGTTTTGAGAGAAGGTAAAATATCGATCTTTTTTAAACAATGTAAACTGTATCATTATAACTCATTATGTCTTGCATTTTGCAGATCATATGGGTAATGTTTTGGTAAGTATATTTTTATGTAAATGAATTAAAGAATGTGTGGGGAAACGTCCAAAAAAAAAGTTCAAGATCAAAGATTTAAATAATATCGATACTTGTACCAAGTCAGGAATATGACAGTTGTTTTCCATTGCTTGATTTGTATGATCTTTGATTCTACTATTTGATTTTCCCACTGGAGTTCGGTATTTTTGGTATTTTACTCACTACAATACATTGACACATTGTTTCGACTCCCAGTTGTCCAGTCTTTGCTCTTTGGTCTTAGCGGGAAAGCAATCAACACCAATTTCAAAGTCTTTGGTTTGGGCCGAACGGGGTTCGAAGCAACGACCTTCCGCTATCGAGACGAACACGCTACCAGGAAACTACCGAGGTGATTTTAAAGGAAATATTTTAATCTAATATTATTTTACAAACCACTTATTGACACACAGCTCTGTATCAATTGTTTTTGTGTCCGCCACTTTATTTATAGAGACAAAGAGCACCTGTTTACCAATCCTTCTGATATGTCTGACTTTCAATTATTTTTTTCAATTATGCAATTTTTATGTTATTTCTTGTGTTGTAAAAATGTATCTTATTTTAAACATGAAACGTTGAACGTCTCAATTAATAATTGCGAACGAAAAATCGTCTCTTTTGTCGTAAATTTGAGTATAGGCATATGGTTTCATGTGTGAAACTGAAAGATCCAAAATTTTAAAAAGGACAAGTATTGCTGTTTATGTAAAAGTTAATGTAATTAAGAATAATATCAAGCTAACGGTATGATCTTTTAGAGGAATTCAGACGTATTAAGCTTTCGATCATAACAATACAGGAACAAGTCTGCTTCTATACATCGCAATTGATGGCAACAGTAAAATATCTTTTGACAAACTTTAATGCTAAAATTTAAAAAGTTGTACATGTTGCCGAGGAAATTTTTTACACAGGTGATAATCTCATCGCAGTTTCAGTAAGTATATCTAACAGCTTAAGCACTCATACCACGTCTTCTTATATCAATTAAACGGTTTTTACTACAACGAAAATTAAAAGAAACTGTCGCAGCATTTGTTTGCACCTGTCCATAGCCAAGAACCTGTTGTTTAGTGGTTGTCGTTTGTTGATGTGGTTCACAAGTGTTTCGGTATGAGCCAATGCTCCGTGTTGAAGACCGTACTTTGACATTAAATTGTTTATTTTTTACACATTGTGACTTATATGTCTTTGAATATTGGCTTCTGCTATCTGTATATACAGGAAGTGCGTCTTTAGATGTTAAAAATGTTATATACTATATAGATTAATAATCTACATTTGGTCGATCTACCAAGATAGTATATCCGTTTTTGTTTGATTTATTTACAACGAAATAATACAAACCCCGTTCCCCCTCCCCACCCCCAAAAAGAAACAAAATCTATTGACACAGTTGTTTGTCTTGTAAATTCATACTTGGTCTCGTTTGATATTCAGAATGTATGTGGGAAAAAGGAAATCTTGTCACAGAATGGGACGAGTAAACAGCCTTGGTCATAATCTAGTGGAGGTTGGACTACCTCTGATACAACTGTGGCCAGCGAATTTGTAAGCACCCTTTACGACAATGCAAGTTTTGGATCTACAACATTAGATGTAAGATATTTGAATACAGTGTATGATTATGTTTTGGTTGGGTCAGTGTTGGACTGTCTGTTTTTTTTTTTTTTTTTTTTTTTTTTTTTTGTGAATTTGATAACATGTTGTGTATTGTTAGATAAAATAGCAACAAATAATTAAATTATTTGAATTGAAATTATGATAATCAAAATTAAAATTTCAAAAATCCGTACAACAATACAAGATGGGACCAAAACAAATGGACAAAGGATATCACTTATAAATAATCCGTTCTTAAAAAGTAAAATGTTTCTCTAGTACAATAAGCTTTTACCTATAACCAAACCTAGCATTTAAACAGACATATAACAAGGTCAGTTTGAGAAAATGCCATTTACTGGGAACATATCCTGAATTTTTTTGGGACTGTTTACTGTAGAATGGCAACCATGTAATGAGGGTTTGGATGGGTGTCCTTCATTCCATTTTTTTTCCAATTTTCTCTAATCTATATTTATCCTGCCCGTTATTCTTTCTTCCATATATTTGACCCCCCTTCTTCCCCAAATTAATAGTTCTCTATACTTTTTGTTTTCCTGTTTTTTCTCTTTTATTAAATTTTTTTATTTGCACTTTTCTACATATTTTGATCATTATGTTATAGTTATTGACCAAGCAAGTCGGTATATATCATTTAATCTGCACAGCTCAGGTGACCCTTATTAACCCAAACGACGTAGAAGTTCGGGTTAAAGGGTCATCCTGAGCGTGCAGATTAAATTATATATACCGATTTGATTTCCCAATAACTGTTTTAACACATGATGTCATCAATATACGTGAACATTTTGAAAATATGTGGACAATACTCCGCAATCAACGGCAATCAACGGCTCTTATGCAAGTTTCTTATAGGGTAAAGAAAGGGGGAAATACGCTTTTATGTAGTTGAAGGTTGGTAAGTATAGAATTTTTTTTTTTTTTTTTTTAATTTAGGCTTCTTCCTAAATTGTTACATTATTTGGAGAATTGCGATTTAATGGTAGATTTTTTTTTACCGTTTCTGTTAAGTTCTCAATATTTATATAGATTAGTGACGATATCGTGTAGACGCCTATCTGTTGTTGAAAACCATACTATAGATGTCCTTAATTTATTTTTGTCGTTAATTATCAAATGGTAGCTCCCTATAATCTACACTTCCTGCAGTTTTAGTTCCGTTTGGTGCACTTTTTAAATGTGTAAGAAAAATCGAAACTGAAAAGGTTATTGAGTATAGATTAATTGCCATTCTTTTCCTCAATAATATGCTTAGAGGGAGAAGAACCGAGGAGAGATGTACCTAAATTTAAAATATTAAGTAAAATGAAAAACAAATGTTTCTCTTCTCAATCTTTAACTTCCCCCTCTCCCTCCAATTTTGTTTCTACTGTATTTATTTTTGAAAATATGTCGCATATAAACAAAGTCTGAAATCCATTGAGCACAAAACTAATCCAAATCAGATTTTTTTTATTTGGATATTCCAAAATATATTTCTTTTTTGGCAGAAATTACATAAATAAATTCTTATTCGGTTTGACTGTGACCCCCTCATTTTAGATTAACATTGAACACAAAATATTGTAAGTCCCACCCTTTGATTTTGTTTAGCATAAAATCGTCAAAAAATGTTTTTAGTCTCGCTACACTCGGTGATAGTTTTTTCACTTTATTGAATTACACACCTTTCAAAATCCAGGGTCCGCCCCCTAAAGATCAGAGTACTTTTGAACTGTGCATTATATCTGAGGTAGTTAATGCACACCTTTGCTGTGCATTATCCAGATTATTGCACAGTAAGAACAAAGAGATGTTACCCATGTCATGCGTTAATTCATATTCTTGCAACACCATTCAGAACTCCGTAATTGTCAACGCTTGATGCCGAGGTTCAACTTTCTTGATTATAATAAGTAATAAACTTTAAAAATTCGTTTGTTTCAGATTTGCAATTAGAAAATTAGCGTTATGATCTTTGTCAAACTGTCCTGTCAGAGATAACTGTGCTGTATGAAGAACACATATCTGTCAATGTTTTTGTTAAAATAAATATAGTTAAATCGAGTATGGGTTACGAGTAATTACTGAAAAGAATTAGAATATATTTCTTCAAGTCTGACTAGTTCATTTGTTGTTTCCTAAATATACAATATATAATATCTAAACTTTTATAGCTTTTCGATGAGTCAACACCAAATTTGAGGACGAGTAATAACCCATCTACAATAGAAAGTTCAAACATTGACAACCAAGATGAAAAACCGAGAAAGGTATTCTGTTTTACTGATTATAATAGATTGTCATAGCGCGTTGTTTTGCAAGACGTACACTTTTTAAGTGAGTCAATATCGTGTTTTAAACTGTTTCAACGTGTAATTTCGCCGCATTTTTTGAACACAGAACAATTTTGTTTTAAGTCATACATTGAGGTTGGCTTTCGACTGATTAAAGAAGGACAACTTTATATTGTTGAAAACAGACGGAAGATACCAAGGGGGCGTTCAACACTCGTTAGTCGAAGAGAAATATACAAAGCTATAGTAAACATGGAAAGACGACATTAGACTAGCAAGTCCATAAAACACTACATAAAAAAATCAAATACTAAGCAACACAAACCCCGCAATAAAACCAAGGGTGATTGCATGTGCTCTGAAAGAATTAGCTGATCCTGCTCTACTAGTGGCACCTGTCATGTTGCTCATGACAAGTACAATCTCGGTGACAAGTCTCATTCGTTGATGTCTTTAAATATCCATTACAAATGCAATGCATTTTAATAGCAAATGTTGTGTCACGTGCCGTTATTCGGAGAAATATGTTATTACATTGACATTTTAATCTTTACGGTATATATATATATATATATATATATAAATGTTTGCACCTCATGTTTGTGGTATACCATCTTTTCCACAAGTTTATTGTTTTCTGTTTGGTATTAAACTAATATTCAGATCCATTTTGTACTGGTGATCAATTTATTTGGCAATCGCCAATGGCAATCAGCAGGGTTTCAGAACATCCGTTGTTCGACCTGTTAGTCAAATGCGTTTTGTTAAAATATACTTTTTCACTATTTTGGTCTTTTGGAAAATGTTGTTTGTGCTGTATTTAGACACCTCTACCAAGAAATTTGTTTTACATACACACGTATAAAAATTGCGGTTTTTATCCAACGCAATCATAGGTTTGAACGTTGTTTTCAATTAAGACTTGTTTATATTTTTCCGTTTGGGCTTGTATTATATTTTCCATCGAGTTAATATGATCCGTTCATCCTATTTTGACTTTTTAAAATTCAAGAATCTATCCTAAATTGAGGTAAAATTATATGGCCTTCCAAATACCGTTTCGATCCCTAACATCACTAAAGAGACATTAATTGTCGAAATCCGGATATGGTGTATAAAAAAATGTTTGCACCTCATGTTTGTGGTATACCATCTTTTCCACAAGTTTATTGTTTTCTGTTTGGTATTAAACTAATATTCAGATCCATTTTGTACTGGTGATCAATTTATTTGGCAATCGCCAATGGCAGTCAGCAGGGTTTAAGAACATCCGTTGTTCGACCTGTTAGTCAAATGCGTTTTGTTAAAATATACTTTTTCACTATTTTGGTCTTTTGGAAAATGTTGTTTGTGCTGTATTTAGACACCTCTACCAAGAAATTTGTTTTACATGCACACGTATAAAAATTGCGGTTTTTATCCAACGCAATCATAGGTTTGAACGTTGTTTTCAATTAAGACTTGTTTATATTTTTCCGTTTGGGCTTGTATTATATTTTCCATCGGGTTTATATGATCCGTTCATCCTATTTTGACTTTTCAAAATTCAAGAGTCTATCCTAAATTGAGGTAAATTATATGGCCTTCCAAATACCGTTTCGATCCCTAAAATCAATAAAGAGACATTAATTGTCGAAATCCGGATATGGTGTATAAAAAATGTTTGCACCTCATGTTTGTGGTATACCATCTTTTCCACAAGTTTATTGTTTTCTGTTTGGTATTAAACTAATATTCAGATCCATTTTGTACTGGTGATCAATTTATTTGGCAATCGCCAATGGCAGTCAGCAGGGTTTAAGAACATCCGTTGTTCGACCTATTAGTCAAATGCGTTTTGTTAAAATATACTTTTTCACTATTTTGGTCTTTTGGAAAATGTTGTTTGTGCTGTATTTAGACACCTCTACCAAGAAATTTGTTTTACATGCACACGTATAAAAATTGCGGTTTTTATCCAACGCAATCATAGGTTTGAACGTTGTTTTCAATTAAGACTTGTTTATATTTTTCCGTTTGGGCTTGTATTATATTTTCCATCGGGTTTATATGATCCGTTCATCCTATTTTGAAAGTCTATCCTAAATTGAGGTAAATTATATGGCCTTCCAAATACCGTTTCGATCCCTAACATCACTAAAGAGACATTAATTGTCGAAATCAGGATATGGTGTATAAAAAAATATCTTGAATTTTAGAGAGTCAAAATAGGATGAACGGATCATATAAACTCGATGGAAAATATAATACAAGCCCAAACGGAAAAATATAAACAAGTCTTAATTGAAAACAACGTTCGAACCTATGATTGCGTTGGATAAAAACCGCAATTTTTATACGTGTGCATGTAAAACAAATTTCTTGGTAGAGGTGTCTAAATACAGCACAAACAACATTTTCCAAAAGACCAAAATAGTGAAAAAGTATATTTTAACAAAACGCATTTGACTAACAGGTCGAACAACGGATGTTCTTAAACCCTGCTGACTGCCATTGGCGATTGCCAAATAAATTGATCACCAGTACAAAATGGATCTGAATATTAGTTTAATACCAAACAGAAAACAATAAACTTGTAGAAAAGATGGTATACCACAAACATGAGGTGCAAACATTTTTTTATACACCATATCCGGATTTCGACAATTAATGTCTCTTTAGTGATGTTAGGGATCGAAACGCTATTTGGAAGGCTATATAATTTACCTCAATTTAGGATAGACTCTTGAATTTTGAAAAGTCAAAATAGGATGAACGGATCATATAAACTCGATGGAAAATATAATACAAGCCCAAACGGAAAAATATAAACAAGTCTTAATTGAAAACAACGTTCGAACCTATGATTGCGTTGGATAAAAACCGCAATTTTTATACGTGTGCATGTAAAACAAATTTCTTGGTAGAGGTGTCTAAATACAGCACAAACAACATTTTCCAAAAGACCAAAATAGTGAAAAAGTATATTTTAACAAAACGCATTTGACTAATAGGTCGAACAACGGATGTTTTTAAACCCTGCTGACTGCCATTGGCGATTGCCAAATAAACGGATCACAGATGTAATAAATGGATCTTAATTATAAATTCAATACTAAACAGAACACAATAAACTTGCGGAAAAGATGGTATACTGCAAACAAAAGGTGCACAGGTTTTTGTACATTATATCTGGATTTCGACAATTAATGTCTCTTCGGTGATATTAGGAATCGAAACGGCATGTGGATAGCCATACAATTTACCTCAATTTGGGATGGCGCCGTTCTTTATACATAATGATGGTCAATATCATGATCTGGCCAGAAAACACTGTTAATTCATGTATTTTTTATAGACAATAAATTCAAATTAAAAAATGTCATCTGCTATTAAATCTCATTATAATTTTACAAAGTGGTGTACTACTTTTGGGACAAATCATATCAAAATTATAAAAAAAAAAACCCATCAGTTCGAACTCATTAATGGACAATTGTATATAAAGGGGGTCTTAAATTCTCCCTCATACATACCAAATTTAAATTTGTTTCAATTGGACTAAATCACTTAGTGCTAATTAGATTAAAAAATTCATGCCCCATTTTTTTGTTCCCCGGTCCGCTGCTTCTTTGTCGCTTCTAATTTTTTTCTGAGTCTAAAAACACCCCCCTCTCATATGACGTGACAAGAGAGTGGCTGTTAAGGGTGTACAGAATAATTTGAGGCATTAAACATGAAGAAATGGATTATTCATAGTACGGGCTATATATTTGTAGATAATGAAAATCAATGGACAATAACTGTGTTTTCCGGCCACATTCTGGTGGACCTCAATTTTGTGTGACTGTACATTGTACTAATAAAATTATAAGTTAGGTATTTATTTTTGTTTTATAAAATGACCATAAACCCACTTATTCATGGTATGGTATCAATATTTCTGACCTGACACTACGTACTTTTTATTGCTTAATTCTTTAGAATTTAATATGCAATGTTTTGGGTTCTTTCGGGAATATTCCCAGGTAAACCCTCATGAGAGGCCGACCTTTATGTATTTTTTTCGTATCTAGTATAGTAGATAGATGTGTGTTTGTTTCATAACAGTTTTTTGTTCAAATTTACTACACGTGCATAAAGGTCTACGTTGTAGCTAGTCTTTTTACAGACTAAAGAAACTGACCAAGTAGATCAGCACCTTTGTTTAATTATTCATATATACAATGAAAAGTCTTATTATCTTTATTCTCGTAATCTAATCTATCACAAATCTACACGAGATCTAATAGAGATAGTAGTTATTAGTGCTATACTGTTGAATTCACAGTAGACTGTCGTGTATGTTTTAACACCTATTTGATAATATACAAAAGTCTCCATGTTTAACAATTGAAGAGGTTTGTGTAGATACCATGTCGGGTCTATGCATGAATATATCAGGAACCATTCTGTTATCCCTTGAATGTGATCACTTGAAATAAATTGGCATCACGTCTTTTTACATCTGTTTCACAGTATAATGAGTGTATACTCAAGCCTCCCGTGGTGGGGTATTGTGAATCGATGTCTTCGACTAAATGATTATTTATCATGTTGCTAATATTGTTATTGTTTTTGAAAACCATATCTGGTTTAGATTTGGATATTTTTTTATTTTTTGGCAATCGGACCTTTCCGAATTATATACCAAAATTTTGTTATTACCGTGTTAAGATATTCAAAATATTTCTGCCATTTGTTTTCTTATATTTTGTTTCTTTAGAAGTTGTAGCTGTTAAGATATTGCTCTGTTTTATGTCTGTAATTATGGTCAAATATAGCAATATCAGATATTTCCAGGTAGGCAACTCTGCCCATTGAAACACCAAAGATCTGTTACTAGTATAATAGTATAACTTTCGTAGTTCATTGACAATCATATTAATTTGTAATTAGTTTCCATGATACCTTAAACGGTTTGACATAATAATGAATTATCGATATTAGTTGCTTAACGTCCTGTTGAAAATATTTCATGTATGTTTAGGACTATGATATAGTGATGACATAAGGTTGTTTGCTAGTATAATAGTATAACTTCCCTAGTTCCATGTTACCTTCATAGGTTTGAAATAGTGATGAATTATTGATTGTTGGTTGCTTAACGTGCAGTTGCAAATATTTCAAGTATGTTTAAGCACAATGATATAGTGATGACATAAGGTTGTTTGCTAGTATAATAGTATAACCTCCATAGTTCATTGACAATCATATAAGTTTGTAGTTAGTTTCCATGTTACCTTCTAAGGTTTGACATGATACAGCGATGAATTATTGATTGTGGTTACTTAACATCCAGTGGCAATTATTTCATATATATTTAGGACTATGATATAGTGATGACATAAGGTTGTTTTCTAGGATAATAGTATAACCTCCATAGTTCATTGACAATTATATTAGTTTGAAGTTAGTTTCCATGCTATATTCTAAGGTTTGATATGATACAGCGTGGTTACTTAAAGTCCAGTGGCAAATATTTCATGCATGTTAAGGACGATGATATATATAGTGATGACATAAGGTTGTTTGCTAGTTAGCTTCCATGCTACCTTCTAAGGTTTGACATGATACAGCGATGAATTATTGATTGTTGGTTGCTTACCGTCCAGTGGCAAATTTTTCATGTATGTTAAGGACTATGATATAGTGATGACATAAGGTTGTTTGCTAGTATAATAGCATAACTTCCATAGTTCATTGACAATCATATTAGTTTGTAATTCGTTTCCATGTTACCTTCTACGGTATAGTGATGACATAAGGTAGTTTGTCCCTAGTTCACTGACAATCATATTAGTTTTATAGAAAGACCATAAACCCACTTATTCATAAAAAGACTAGCTACAACGTAGACCTATATGCACGTGTAGTTAATAAATCAAAAAAACTGTTATGAAACAGACACACATCTATCTACTTTACTAGATACGAAATAAATACATAAAGGTCGGACTCTGATGAGGGTTTACCTGGGAACATTCCCGAAAGAACCCGAAACATTGCATATTATATTCTAAAGAATTAAGCAATAAAAAGTACGTAGTGTCAGGTCAGAAATATTGATGCCATACCACGAATAAGTGGTTTTATGGTCATCTTATAAAACAATTTGATACGGTGAATATTTCACAAGTTGTGATCTCATCCTTTGAATCAGGTTCTATTTAATTATAGAATTTTTTATCCTTATTCATGCTATGGAACGACGTATTTCTGATCGAGAAACTACGTACGACACTATACTATATGCACAATGTAATAGTATACATCTTTCTATATGTATATAATACTGTACATCTCTCTTATGTATATAATACTGTACATCTTATACAATATACATGTAACTATTTATGTAAATAACATAGATCTATTTTATAGCTATAACAATTTACATAAATAACAAAGATCTACATAAACACAATAAAGTAATGAATAAAAATAAAATAAAATAATACAGAAACAAAATGTATGTATATAACATACAAGACACTGATATATATATACTGGAAAATGATACCGAATCATATTTGACTAAAACATGGAAGTTATACTATTATACTAGCAAACAACCTTATGTCATCACTATAACATAGTCCTAAACATACATAAAATATTGCAACTGGACGTTAAACAACCAACAATCAATACAATCGCTATATCATGTCAAACCTTAGAAGGTAACATCAAAACTAACTACAAACTGATATGATTGTCAATGAACTATGGAAGTTATACTATTATACTAGCAAACAACCTTATGTCATCACTATATATATCATCGTCCTAAACATACATGAAATACTTACCACTGGACGTTAAGCAACCAACAATCTATAATTCATCGCTATATCATGTCAAACCTTAGATGGTAACATGGAAACGAATTACAAACTAATATGATTGTCAATGAACTATGGAAGTTATACTATTATACTAGCAAACAACCTTATGTCATCACTATATCATAGTCCTAAACATACATGAAATATTTGCAACTGGACGTTAAGCAACCAACAATCGATAATTCATCGCTATGTTAAACCAAAGAATGTAACATGAACTTATTACAATCTAATGTGATTGTCTAAGAACTATGGAAGTTATACTATTATACTAGCAAACAACCTTATGTCATCACTATATCATAGTCCTTAACATACATGAAATATTTGCCACTGGACGTTAAGCAACCACAATTAATAAGTCATCGCTGTATCATGTCAAACCTTAGAAGGTAGAATGGAAACTAACTACAAAAGAGGGACGAAAGATACCAGAGTGATAATCAAACTCATAGATCGAAAACAAACCGACAACGCCATGGCCAAAAATAAAAAGACAAACAGACAAATAATAGTACAGATATGTTTGTCAATGAACTATGGAAGTTATGCTATTATACTAGCAAACAACCTTATGTCATCACTATATCATAGTCCGAAACATACATGAAATATTTGCCACTGGACGGTAAGTAACCAACAATATATAATTCATCACTATGTCAAACCTTAGAAGGTACATGGAAAATAATTACAAACTAATATGGTTATCAATGAACTATGGAAGTTATACTATTATACTAGCAAACAACCTTATGTCATCACAAAATATATCATCGTCCTAAACATACATGAAATAATTGCCACTGGACTTTAAGTAACCAAAATCAATAATTCATCGCTGTATCATGTCAAACCTTAGAAGGTAGCATGGAAACTAACTACAAACTAATATGTTTGTCAATGAACTATGGAAGTTATACTATTATACTAGCAAACAACCTTATGTCATCACTATATCATAGTCCTAAACATACATGAAATATTTGCCACTGGACGTTAAGCAACCACAATTAATAAGTCATCGCTGTATCATGTCAAACCTTAGAAGGTAGCATGGAAACTAACTACAAACTAATATGTTTGTCAATGAACTATGGAAGTTATACTATTATACTAGCAAACAACCTTATGTCATCACTATATCATAGTCCGAAACATACATGAAATATTTGCCACTGGACGTTAAGCAACCAACAATATATAATTCATCACTATGTCAAACCTTAGAAGGTAACAATGAAAATAATTACAAACTAATATGATTATCAATGAACTATGGAAGTTATACTATTATACTAGCAAACAACCTTATGTCATCACAAAATATATCATCGTCCTAAACATACATGAAATAATTGCCACTGGACTTTAAGTAACCAAAATCAATAATTCATCGCTGTATCATGTCAAACCTTAGAAGGTAGCATGGAAACTAACTACAAACTAATATGTTTGTCAATGAACTATGGAAGTTATACTATTATACTAGCAAACAACCTTATGTCATCACTATATCATAGTCCTAAACATACATGAAATATTTGCCACTGGACTTTAAGTAACCACAATCAATAATTCATCGCTGTATCATGTCAAACCTTAGAAGGTAGCATGGAAACTAACTATAAACTAATATGATTGTCAATGAACTATGGAAGTTATGCTATTATACTAGCAAACAACCTTATGTCATCACTATATCATAGTCCGAAACATACATGAAATATTTGCCACTGGATGTTTAGCAAGCAACAATCTATAATTCATCGCTATATCATGTCAAACCTGAGAAGGTAACATGGAAATAAAAAAAAAATGATGTTATTAGATACACAGAAAATACTCACACGGAACAGAATGATCTACTTGTTTCCTATGATATAACATCTTTATATACTATAATCTTAATTTCAATGAAATTAAAACGGCTATAGAAAATACGCTTACAGACCATGTAAACCAAGAATATGATATCAAAAGACCATCTACAGAAAGTCTACTTCATATTCTTAATATTTTACTGACAAAAAATGAATTTAATTTTAATGAAAACGCATATAGACAAATCGCTGTCGTTTCAATGGGTGGAGTTGCTTCCCCGGAAATATCTGAAATATTTGACCATATAAATAATATTATAGAACAATATCCATACAAAGATAATATTAAATTTCATTAACGAATGAGAGATGATGGCTTTATCATATTTAACGGAAGCAGTGAGAAAATTAAACAACTATTTGAAATGGCAAATAAGAAACATAACCTGCTGAAATTCACTTTTGAAATAAATACTCATACTATGAAATTCTTAAATTTTGTATTGTATAAAGGAAAACGGTTCCCTGAGTCTGGAATACTAGATGTAAACTGTTACACCAAACCCACTGAAAAATATCAGTATTTACACAGAAGCTCGAGCCATGCTAAAAACTGTTTCTCGTCTTTTAAGAAAGGAGAAGGGACTAGAATTCTTAGAAATACTAGCAGTAAGGACGAATTTAATAAACGTATTAAACTGTTTATAGATAAATTATCTAGACGGGGATACACGAAAGAAGTCGTCAGTCAAATATTGCATAAAATTCGTCACGAAGACAGGCAGTTAAAACTTCGAAAGAAACAATATAATAATAAAATAACAGGCAGAAATATGTTCATTACAACGTATCATTATAATGCTGAATATCTTAAAAAGATTATAACAAAGTTCTGGTATATAATTCGGAAAGATCCGATTGCCAAACAAATATTTAAATCTAAACCAGATATGGGTTTCAAAAACAATAAGAATATTAGCGACATGATAATTAATCATTAAGTCGAAGAACACCTCCACAGGAGGCTTGTTAATATAGTTTATACTGTGAAACAGATGTAATAAAGACATGATACCGATTTATTTCAATAGATCACATATCTGAGATAACTGACGGTTTCTTATACATCCATGTTTCTACCCGACAGGGTACCTACACAAACTTCTTCAATGCTAAACATGGAGACTTTTGTATATTATCATATAGATGATAAAACAAACACGCCAGTATACCCTGAATTCAACAATATAACATTGATATATACTATCTCTACTAGATCCCGTGTAGACTTATGTTGAATTAATTAGTGATAAAAATAAAGACAATAAGTCTGTTCATTATATATATATATGAATAATTAAACAAAAGTGCTGATCAACTTGGTCAGTTTCTTCAGTCTGTAAAAAGACTAGCTACAACGTAGACCTATATGCACGTGTAGTTAATAAATTTAAGAAACAGTTATGAAACAGACACATATCTATCTACTATACTAGATACAAAATAAATGCATAAAGGTCGGCCTCTGATGAGGGTTTACCTGGGAACATTCCCGAAAGAACCCGAAACATTGCATATTAAATTCTAAAGAATTAAGCAATAAAAAGTACGTAGTGTCAGATCAGAAATATTGATGCCATACCATGAATAAGTGGGTTTATGGTCATTTTATAAAACAAAAACAAAATTATAACATCTGTAATACCTAAATACTTCATAATCTTCTTTTGAAACGACTTCTCGTCCTGAATATGCATGAAATATTTGACACTGGACGTTAAGCAACCAACAATCAATCAATCAAATTTTGCTCTTAAAAT
Source organism: Mytilus coruscus (assembly GCA_017311375.1). Lineage (NCBI taxonomy): Eukaryota > Metazoa > Mollusca > Bivalvia > Mytilida > Mytilidae > Mytilus > Mytilus coruscus. Next base: position 94,611,144 of record CM029597.1, on the reverse strand, counting down.
GACTTGAAGAATATAAGCCATAATTTTATCCATCACTTGTTGTTTGTTTGTACAGTAAATATAATGAATTCGATTTTGTCCAGAAATATTTCTTAGACGAGTTCAAGTATGTAAATAAATTCACTGGGTATCATGTGGTAGTTGAAATTATTCAGTGCAATCATTTTGTGTCCGTCGTCGTCTTTCATACCATGGAAGTAATATTGAAAAGAATAACAACAACACCAGTTCAAAGGTTTCATCTGCGTTACCGCCTATCTTTCGATTACTCGTTAATCAGTTTACGATATGGAATGGTAGTTGATTCTCCGCATGTGATCGATCAAATCACTGACACTTTTCGGTCGTTTTCGTGTTCACGGAAAATTACGAACAGACAAGTTGTTGTCGTATATACGTGCGAAGTAACCCGAATAGTCCACTCGTTACATTCCGCTGATGTACGCTGCCAAATAGAGTAATTCGTTCAATGTTGATTTTAGTCTAATTTTCCTATTTCTGTTTATTTCGATCTTAAAAACTGGAGAACATGGGTGGATCGTTTTCAATTTTAATATTTACAGACAGTTAACACGCCATTTCTTAAAAAATTAAGAATATGATTGTACAAAAAGTATGTTTGGGCCCCCTTTTATTAAATATGAATAATCCAAGTCATGCGTGTATACCAATCAATTAAAATATTCACAAACGTTTCTGTTCTTTAAACTCATTCGTATAAATGAATATGCGGTTAGGCAGATAGGGTCAAACTCATTTTGTCTGTTTGTTTTTATTTTTGCTGTAGCGTGTTATATTAACTGTATTAAAACACTTTTTTAAAATAGATATTTACGAACTTATTATCCCGATTTTAGTTGTCCAGTTTCAATAATGTAATCAATGACATTTATTACATATACATAAATTTAAAATACTTGAAAGTAAATATCCTTTTTTAAATCTCGATAAACTTTGCACATTTCAATAGTAAAAAAATCTATGTCTTCATTTGTCTTCATTATTTTGTTAAACATCATGTGAAACGCTTCGTCGGTATTACCTGTTTTACTCGGGATCCGCTTTCAATCGGAAAATACTTTTAGATCAGTTTAAAACGAACGGTAAAAAGCAAAAATATGCAAAAATAAATACAATTTTCCATGTTTAACTGCTGTAGTGTAAACAATTCTCGTCCGTTTTTCAAGTTTTTTACATCATTCGATTTCTTTTTGAAGGTAGAAGTTTTATATGATACAGCGCCACCTTGTTAATTAATAAACTAGGATTTCACACAGGTGCTTTATAATTACCGTACTCGATAAAATCACGTGACTGATAAGAAATTCCAGATGCCATTTTACAACCGCGGTATCACAGATAGTAACCAAAGGGGTCTTGCCGCTGAGACTATAATTGGATAAAATCATATGACTTTAGTACAGAGCTCTGCATGCCATTAATACATGCTAATTAGTAGTTGTTATTCCTTTTAAATATTACTTCCATGTTCATACATATCAAATGTTGTATCCTCTGTTTGTTGTTCGTCATCTGTTGTTTATGGCCGTCAGGCCTCGCGATCCGTCTCCAAATTTAAACCCCCAATTATGTCATGACCATTCAAAGGGAGGGGGTGCTTTTTTTTCTCTCCGGACTAACATTTTTCCTTCCTTAAAAAAAAAAAACACTTAACAATTTTCTATATTTTATCATTAAATTATTAACCGATGAATACTTTAGATTTAAAACTATAGATGTTGAATTTAAAAAAAATAAAAAAAATAATCCTAATTACATCCCGTCGCTCTAACTGGCTCATTACTTATCTGGCAGTAGTTATCGAACTTGGTCATTTAATCATGAAATTTATCTAGATATACAATTCCTCAAATGATATAAACAAAAAATACAACCTTAAATTCTGAAAAACATTTTTTTTCTTGTGCCTCCTCTTGATATTTCACGAAGGTATGCAACAATTAAGATCAATTAATAGATGAAATCTGACATTATACGAGTTTTTAAAAAGATTTAAGGTTATGCAAAAAGTTAAAAAATAACTTTTCAATTTTGGAATATGACTGGTATAGAAAAGTATAAAGGAAGAAGTACGTGAACAGATGTAGTATTTTGTCTAGATAAAAGAACTTAGATAATAGGTGTTATAATAAACACCTGTATGGGATATCCAATTTGCAGGTATAATCTATCATGTATTATTGATAAGCTATAAAATTTGTCGTATATATATTTAAGCAGGAACAGTATATACTGAACAGCCAGTCGAGGTCGTTAAACACTTCCAGTAGTAGTATATTAACTATAGGCTGTCCCTGATATAAGGTGTCAAAAAGAAATCACGCCGAGCTCACCTGTTTATAAATGCTAAATTATGCCGTGGTGCAATACATCTTTTTATTTAGAAACAGTTAAAACTTTCCGACATTCGCATATTATTTATTCAAACACCGAAGGAATAGTTTGCGACCTCTAGACTACTGCTCTTCTAGAAAAAAGAAGGAACTGTGTTTTGCTTTTAAGGTTGTGGTAGTTTGATGCAAAGCTTAATAATGGCAAACTGCAATACCAAACAACGATTAAGTATAAAAATAGTATTTGACAAAAAAATAAATGATTAAAATCGTGTATAAAACGGCACAATCAATCCCAAACGGAAGTCTTATATACATTTCTTGCCTGTAATTTCCGACTTCTTCGGTGTGGAACTTGACTGAACAAAATGGCGTCAATGTGAACTATAAACATGGGATTTTGAAAAATCATAGCAAATTCGTTTTATCCCCATTTTCATAAAACCAACACTATGTGATAGAAAAAAGACTAAGCTTTAAAATTGTATGTCAGTGTCACATCTTATACAATTCCCACCATTTCATTGTACTGTTGTGTCGTCTAGTGTCTTAAACACAATGAATTATATTTTCCACAATCATAAGTCCTTACATCACTAAAACTAATTCATAAATGAAATACATAAATAGGAAGTCATGCATTTCTCATAAACATTGCACTAACAAATGAAACTAATTCTTGAATACAACCAATCAAGAGATCATTTGAGCCTTGAGCACTTTGCAATATTCTAAGTTTGTAAGAGAATGATAATCCCTTTCATCATGATAAGTACTCGCTAACGCTCGTACTTAATCATGAAGAAAGGGATTATCATTCTCTTACATATACTAATCAGTTTTATGTAATTTGACACGTGTCTAACGGTTCATTGATTTTCGGCAATATCAAAGAAAAATCGGCACGTGCCTAAACAATGTTAAATTACTCATTGATTATTTTTCTATAAAATTTGAAATTTATGCATTAAATATCAGTATCTACCATAATATGAAGAAATATTACAAATTATAAGTCCTTAGTGCAGTGTTTAGACGCACCGGACTGACAGTTCAGTGATTTTCGGTAAAATCAAAGAATACGAATACGAATACGAAAGTTCTATTTTGATTCGGTTCACCATAGAAATAACAGTGGCTATTATATCTATGGTTTCACATATTACAATACAAACATAAGCTCTTGAGAGCTTTTTACCGAATATAAAATAACATAAACACAACATCAAAACACACAACATGCAGACAAGAAAAACCGGCACGTGCGATTAAATTTTGGAATTTATGCATTAAATATCAAACTCTACTCTAAAACTCTACCATGACATGGAATTATTTTACATGTAATAGCACCCTTTTTAGTCCTTAGTGACATATTGTAAGGCCTTAGTGCACTAAGGATAAGTTTACATTCGTACACTGTACTTATTGCGTAAGAGTAACAACTAGTAGTGTGTATCGCCTTCTATTATACATTTGACGGCGACATTTAGCTTTAGGGTAATTTTAGAGTGACCAGAGAGAACGAAATTCAAGATATATATAACATTCTGTCGAAAAATGATTTTTAAGGTCATCCGCAAAACTGATGAAAATAATATATATTTAATTTTAAATTTTTGCAATTCAATTTTAATACATAAAATTTATAAATCAGTTTGATGTCTTAAAATATCCATTAGCATTAGGCAAACTATAAGTAATTGGTCAGTATTTCAGACAAGTTTTAATGAAATGTTGTATATAAAAGACACGTTGTTAAAGTTCGTTAAAATATTTTTGAAACACGATTTTATCCGAAAAAATTATATCAATGTAAACATTCATAAAATTGTCAATTCTGTCCAGAATTTGTCAATTAAAACGGGAAAAGGAGTATACATATTTGAATTTATCTTCTTAAGCAAGTGTAAAATCATTTGTTACCCGGAACAATATGCTATACTGAACAGAAACTTAACCATTTACGACACTATAGAGACAAAAGGTCAACAATTTCTATTATCCCTACTTTTGTTTAAAGAAAGGAAGACAACATTTAAACGTAAGGAAAAATGCAAAATTATGTCGTCTTGTGTATTTGAGAGTAAAATTTAAGGTAAGGTAAGTTAACTTATTCAATATCATATAGTTACACGGGACTCGAACTGTTTTGGCAAGTTACGCCATTTAAACTATATATGGATTATGATTAAAATTAATGAATTAATTCAGCAAAATCTTATTAAAACGAGGAGGGTCAGCACTTGAAGGTGGGAATAGCTTACAGCTTACAGGGTATGAGGAAAAGTACACGTGTTTTAAAGATCACAAGTCTGTTACCAATGATTATGCACACCTTTTAGAATTTTTTTTTTGTGTACTTTTTTGCTATATGAGTACTTTTTGCATAAAATCATTTTAAAAATTCAATTTGCTTCGCTCGTCTGTATATTTTAACTTTTATGGAATTATGTCCTATTAAAAAATCATGGATCCGTCCCTATGTTGTACTGCTTTTGGGGCATATATATCAAAATTATAGAAAACTTTTTCAGCCTTAACTCAGGACAAGGACCATTTTGTGTTAAAGGCGTCTTGGATTTTGTTTGATAGCTTCAGAAATACTAATTGTCTACTTTTTCTACTGGATAAAATAACTTATTTACTTTTCCAAATTTATTTAATGTGTAATTTTATCCCCTCTCTAGCTTTTTGCGGCCAAACATGTTGAAATAAATAAGGACGGTGTATGGAAAAAAATGTGCCAGTAATAATACACTGTCCACTATAGGGACTACAAGGCGATATTTGTGTTCCCGGGCCTAATACATGTATGCTCTAAAAAAAGAAGATGTGGTATGAATGCCAATGAGACACCCTCCACAAGAGACCAAATGACACAGAAATTAACAGCTACAGGTCACAGTACGGATTTTAACAATGAGCAAAGCCCGTACCGCATAGTCAGTTATAAAAGGCCCGGAAATTTTTTTCTGTCATTTATATGTTTTTGCTGACTTTTTTTACCTTTGTCGAATTGTAAAAATCTGCCTGACGTATGGAAGATCGTTAGTTCAATATATCCCCAGTCTAATTAAATCAGACTTTGCTACAATTTATGATTGTTGCTTCTACGTTAAGAACGAGACGATGTTGTCTCCGGTTTCCGAATGTGTCTATGGAAGGTTACCTATATATCCCTATAGACTGTTACGTACGTTTAAAATAAAACTCAGCACACTCGGTTAAGAGCCATTTGTTTGTCCGTTTGTGTCCGTCAGTCATTATGACAACAAAAATATAGATGATATTTCGAACAGTAATCATGCATTTTGTGCAGATGTTCATCTATAAATGAAAAGAAGTTGTTGTAAAAACATTGAAATACTTTTTCTTAAAGTCACTTTAAAGTTAGGGATAGGCGCCGAGAAAATTTTGAACATGCAGTTAACGTTGGTGCGTATGAAAGTATAGATAATCATTCGTGCATATTCGGTTGTTTTTATATTACATTTGAAAAAAACAAAATCGTGAAGAAAAAAAAAAACTTTTTTCTGTAGTAGAATTGAAACTAAAAGGTTCGTCAGAATCGGTTCCAGTGGCATTTTTTTTTTTTTTTTTTTTTTTATTACTTTTGTGAACTGGAAAACAAGTTTTGGAATTTTTTATTTGTTTTTTTGTTTGGTATTTACGCGCTGATATTGTCGGCAAGTCTTCCATCTGTGTACACGTGTCATGACTTCCCGATTAAGCTTGACGAGCGTGTGATAGTAAAGGAGGCCGTGAGTACGAACCCTGACTGGATCAAAACAGAAACTTTCAGAAAAGTCCAGGTAGGCTGACATGTCTAGAGGCGGATTTAGGGTGCGCGAGCCTTCCCTATATGGATCTACTTTTGTGGTTATTTTAGACTGCTATTATAATATAACGGGCAAAAATCAGATAGAATATATATTTAAAAGAGTCATATACTTCAGCTTCTTTTTGCATTTGCAATTTCAGGGGAAATAAATGTAAGCTACAAACCGTTCGTGAGACGGTTACTTGACACGGTTGCTTGAAATCATAATCGAGTACAAACAATATAGTTTGATTTAAATACGAATAATATCCTCGTGAAATTTTAACGTCCAGTGACATATATTACATGCATGTCGGAAGAGGATGTTGCCAATGTATGAAAAGAACCCTACTTTTTACAAGATATAGACACATTTAGTTAGAATTCCACGTGCTATTTCAATCATTAACACTATTATACAATACAACTAAAAATTGTGATGACGAATATCTCAAACTGTTCAAGAACAACCTAATTGAAATATAAATCTGTGAATTTACTCGATGAAGCAAAGAAAGTTAAACATAGATATGAATTTAAATAGGATTCGTTCTTGAGGTTTCTCTCATATTTTTCAATATATATATATGTATATATTGAATTCGTAACTTTCTATCTATCTATATAAACCAACTATCGACAAGTGCGTACATTTTTGTGAAATATTTTGAAATGAGCAAAATCAATAACAACGAGTATATACTTACATTTTTAAATTTGACTCTAGGAAAATAACTAAATATATGTTTATTTCAACAAATCTTTAGCTGTAACTATTCAAATTTTGATAAATATTATTCTTTACACCAGAAATATCACCCATAAAATAGTAGTAGTAAAATTTAAAATTGTATAGTTTTACACGTATGCATTTAGTAATGACTAGTATATCACTGTCGGACTCGAAAAAATAACAGTTCATATTTGGTATCAGATATACTAGTATACGTGGCGTATTTAAGCTATACGAAATTTTAAATTTCCGGGTAAATTAATCAAAGACGTATGTTTTAATGTGATTTTTTGAAAAATCGGGACGAATTTAGTTCTTTTAAATTTGCTTAACGTGCAGTGGCAAATATTTTTATACATGTTCCCGACGAAATTTCATGGGCGCTTCGGTCTTTTGATCTGACGATTCCTTTATATAGATTGATGTTTCCGTACAACTGCAATTTCATTTATCTAGGATGTTCAGATCGACTAAAAAATCAAACCAAAAATATGGTTCTTAAGTCAATTTAGTTCGGTTCATGGGTCGACAAAGATGGTGGGTTGAACATTTAACAAACACTTAACGAAGAGGTATGCAGACCTGTTTGGAAAAACATTCCCTAAAACAAATTCTTAAAATCAAGCATCACTTCTATTTATATATTAATATTTTCGACCTTTTCCCATGTGAACCAACTTTTTGCCCATTACTGTTGACAAATATAACAACTTTAACGGTATGGGTTTTACTAATTGTTGAAGGCCTAACGGTGACCTAGTTGTTCAGTAACTTCTATGGTGGAGAGTTGTCTCATTGGTAATCATACAAGTAACACATCGTCTTATTTGCATATGTAACAGATCAACTTTCAACAAATGTAAACTGATGGCGGAATAAACTCTAAAATTTTAACATTTTCACGATCGTAATTTTTTCCATTTAATTAATCGCCGCGATATAGTCTTTTTGCGCTAAGGCGGCGTTAAGCAAATACCAATCATCCATTTAATAAAAACATTTGTGTTTTAGATACATACTGTTTTATTAGGCGGTAATTGAAAAAAATATTTTCAACCTAAAAGATAAGATATATCGATTGGAATGATGTAAACAATGAATACTTTATAACATCAATATCATACATTTCTTGTCGGAAGAAATTTTGCTATACGGTTCAACGGATTTCAGCTACGAACAAAACATTGAAATATTCTTGGCAGTTCAAACATTCATACTCAGTAGCAAAAGATTTGTCATATGATTTCAAACATCTTGTTCAACAAGTAATACTTATATCTAAATAATTGTGTCCGTTCAGAAACATACACTTTATTATTGTATTCCTGATGTAATTTTTTTTTCTCTTTTGTGTTCACAACCTTATTACATGTATATGTTTTTTTTGTTTTCCTTCTAGTGTAACATTGTTATTTTTTTTTACATTCTACTCCTTGAGTATTACAATATGAAATGTTCTTATTTGAATTAGGAAACGGATTAATATAAGCCAACAGCTTGTTTCTGGATCCTATTAATTATTCACTTGTATTAATATATAAATGCCAATTTGTGTACATTACTTAACCTGAATTTAATTAATAAAATATGTTTACACTAATGAATTCTTTCTGTTCCTTGTGCATTGGTCCCTTTATTGATTATTAAATAAAATTAGATTAAACCAGCATTCTCGTTTTATTTTTGCAAAATTACTTAGTTGACGCTAGTTTTCATGTCACTTATCAACCATCTTTCTTGTCTATAGAGTTACTGTATGTGTACAAATTATTATTTTTAATTTGTATTTTTAACTGATATTTTTCGCTGCATTTTAAAAATCTGGCATCATTAACTATAAATTACTTAACAGTTTACAAATGTATTTGTAATTAATTTCTTTTAATTGTTAATATTTGTTGGACGTACTTATCTGACTAAAATCGATAACGTTAGGAACGGATTAAGTTATAGATAATGCATATTTTAAGGGTTTTCTTGTCGTAGAACACACCGAGGGGTGTCAGGATTGATCAAATGAAAGACCGACTTATATACCGTCAAAAAAATATCATTTTCTACAAAGAATTGCAGAATTAGCATCCTATTTTACCGATCACACAAAAGTGGGATATTTCTTTTTAATGCGTTCAGGTTTTAATATGCCATACGGCTCATTTAGAATATGAAATAAAACTCACTTAATTAATCTAGATATAAACCTTAGAAATCATTATTCAGGCACAATAACAATATTACTGTAACTGCACGAAGTAAGACACAAATGAATTGTTACCACCCGATAAAAATACAAGTCATAGTTTATGTAAGGGGTGCTTTGCTGTTTTTCTTCTATTTGTTATGATATTTTATCGCGGAAAAGTGATTATATTTTCAGCAATTTTAGACGAATGAAATATTCAGAATAATTTTCTTTGAATGACAGTACTATTTTTAACAGATAATCAGGATTTAATTCTATTACCCCACCCGATCTCATTGTGAGGTACGTGGATGTTATTTATAGAATATACGAAATATTTTATTAGTTGGTCATTTGATAAAGTAAAAGGTAAACATAGATGTAAAAAAGTCAAGAACTGACACGAAGAGAGCACGAAATCGTGATACATGTACATGTACCACGAAAACGAAAACGAATATCAATACATGTAGGTCACAGTATGATTTCTTATTCAGTGTGAATCAATAAGATTTTCTTAATCTTACACACGAATGTGTTAAATCTGGCTTTTTTAAAAAGTGTTATGGAAAGTTTTACATTAAATTCATCTCACATATATGATAATGTCCCTTTATTGTAGCGATAAATTAACAAAAATTCACATTATTTGTTTTTTAAAGATACAATGCGGGTCATTGACGATTTTTTTTAAACCTATCAAAGATTGAAATTTAAAAAAAAAATCGGCTACGTCTTGGGCTTTAAATCTTCATAAAACATGACCAAGTATTGTCTAACCTATAAAACAAACTTCCAAACGAATTAAATTTTGTAGTAAATTATAGTTTACATTTTCATCAAGGAAAATAATGACCTCACACAGGTCATTATTTGATGCCTTGAAGCATATTTCATTGAAACATGGTATCGTCCGGGTTGATTCTCCGAAAGAATGACCTATCGTTCTGAATGAAAATAACTCCATATAGGTATATAATGAATACGCTTCTAAAGTGTTTATATCGTATATTCAGAATATTGGGAAAGATGGACAAAGAATTGACATTGTATTTGACACATACATTGACAATAGCTTAAAAGTGTCTACTCGAGGAAAACGTGGGAAAGGTATTCGAAGACGAGTTCAAGATGAAACGAATGTACCAGGAAACTGGCAGGAATTCTTCCGCCTAGACGAAAATAAAGTTGAGTTTTTTCATTTTCTCGCTGATAAAATAACCAATGCTGGTATCGACAATGAGATCGTAGTAACTGACAAGAACAACGCCCTTGGAAATACTGCAGAACACGGCTATGAACTGTTGAGCCCATGTTCACATGAGGAAGCTGACACTAGAATGTTCTTGCATGCATTAGATGCTTCCCAGAAAGGCCACAGCAGAATACTAATCAGAACAGTTAACACAGATGTTGTTGTCTTGTCTGTCTCTTGTTTCAACAGACTGCAGATTGAACAGCTGTGAATAGGTTTTGGCACTGGAAAGAACTTCCGATATATTTCAGTTCATGGATTGTGCCTTGCTCTAGGATCATTGAAATCGAAAGTCTTTCCACTGTTCCATGCCTTTACCGGTTGTGACACAGTCTCAGCTTTTTCTGGGAAAGGTAAGAAATCAGCTTGGGACACATGGTCCGTATATGAGGAGTTGTCAGAAGCATTTCTGCAGGTAATTGAGAATCCAAATGAAGTGGAAATTTTAAAAGTGTAAAAAGTAATAGAACGGTATGTTGTGCTTTTGTATGATCGGTCTAGTACAGCTAATACGGTGAATGAGTTCAGTTATTCACACAGAAGACAAGAACAATTGACAATATTCCTCCAACACGAGATGCACTTCCTCAACATACGAAGCGTGCAGCTTACCAAGGTAGTGGTATTTGGGGCAATTGTTTAGTTGGAAATCCAAGTGTGCCATCACCAGATTTATTTGGTTGGCAAAAACTTGTTGGTACTTGGGTACCATTCTGGTCTGTGCTTGCAGAAGCTTCAATGTCATGTCAAGAGCTCATCCACTGTGGCTGTAAGAAAGGATGTCGAGGAGCATGTAAATGCTTGAAAGCAGCATTAAAATGCACAGCATTATGCAACTGCTCACCGGACTGTGAAAGAGAAACTGATTGAGACTGTGCTTTATTTTGATTTTCCTGCATTTGGATCATATTTTAATTATAATTTTAATATGTTGTTATGTTAAATAGTTACTTTTGAGTAGTTTTTTTTATTTCTGACCTCATTTCTAAAAAAGAAATACTTTTTGTAGGATTTAATACTGCATATGTTTTTTTTTTCATTACATGAAAATTGTGAAATTTTCTAAGGCCATTACCTGCAACTGTGAAAAAAAGAACTCGTCAAAGACGCCATTTTGAGTTGTATCGGCCATTTTAATTTCATAGTTAATGTCACCTGTTACATTAAATAATAATATGTTTGTATATACGTGCTTGTATTGAAATAAATGATCCATTATTTTTTAATTATTTTTATACCATATTTAAAAACAAACGTCAAATTTTGACATGTTAAACGGCGCCATTTTGAATATTGCCGCCATTTTGAAAATATAATCTATGCACCCAGGTATTAATGATACATTGTAGGCCTTTGTCGATATCAAATTATCAGGTTCATAGATTTGGTAACTTTCTATCACACAATGATGGTGTATACATACGAATACTGTCAAACTCAAACATTTTGACGCGCCATTTTGAATTTGGACGCCATTTTGATGATTTCTGTATAATAAGGTTTAAAAAAAATAATAATTGACATATCTTAATTGTATTTCCTTAAGTTTGTGACATCTTCTGAACTCATTAAAATTGGAAGACTTCATCAAGTGAATGATGTTATACTTATGTCGGCCATCTTGAATTTAATATTCATCAGGTACTACAAGCCAATAGCAGTACCCTTATACTGAAGTATGTCACTGTAATATATTTACCTTTATATTACCTCCTATAGATTTATTGGGATATGATTGGTTAAAGTACTACACGTAATGACTACATATATTTGATATAGAGTGTCCTAAAAAATATGGGGTTAGTTACCATATAGGGTTAGTTACCATATGGGGTTAGTAAGGAGTTATTTTCCTTTAAAAACAAAAAAGAAATTTGAAAGGTTTCAACAGACGAAGAAATTGATAATGAACGATTGAAATAAATTCATAAAACAAATTCAAAATTTAAAGCTGTTATTGTTGGCATTTCTTTATTGTATAGACAAATAGATGTAGTTTCTTAGTACTCAGTATTGAAGACTTAATCACTTTGATAGGCCGTTTGTCTAAATACGACATGTGAAGATAGTCGGTAAGATAAATTCATTACACGGTGTGCTAGTGACAGAATACGACATAAATGGGGTAGGTGAATTCCATATGGAAATTCGAGCTTCGCTCTTACTCCATATGGAATTTACTGACCCCATATATATCGTATTAGGTCACTTACACACCATGTAACTAATAATATACGGTTAAAGATAACCAATTGTACAGTTACGTCTTACCAAATGTGCCGCTCTTTTTGTGCCTTGTGCTTCTTACTTATAAAATATACATTTTGCAATGTTTTGAATAGTCAGATCTCGTTATATCATTATTTATCGATATATACATGTACTAAGCTTAGAACTGTTTATAATATTATATATTCACCTAACTATCGTCCACCATATGCAACACACAGAGGGATTGATTTCGGACTTCAGAATAACTTAGACGTGTCGACCAATTGTTTCAAAACTGATTTAATCATATTGTCTTTAGATTGATTTATATATATACATTTTTATTACTAAAGGATGTACACCACTAAGGAGTCAAACGTTTCGAGAAATTAAACATTTTTTGTCTTTACATAATCTTTGGGTTTATATGACTGTATGATTGTAATTGATGAAGAAAAGAAAACATATGGTGGGGCACTTCTTGTTTTGGTATTGCCATTTGAAAAGACCCCTTTTTTTATCAATTTTTGGGCTATTATCATGAAAAAAATCACAGTTTCACAATTAAACTTTTTTCATACTTTCACTTGAGATGAAATTGACCTATAGTTGTTAATTTCTGTGTCATTTGGGTTCTTGTCTCAACGGCAATCATACCACATTTTCTTTTTATATATACATAAAATTGAGAATGAAAATGGGGAATGTGTCAAAGAGACAACAACCCGACCATAGAGCAGAAAACAGCCGAAGGCCATCAAAGGGTCTTCAACACAGCAAGAAAATACTGCACTCGGAGGCGGGATTCAGATTGCCCTAAATAAAAAGGTGTACCAGTTTAGTGAAAATGGACGTTATACTAAACTCCAAAACAATAAAATGAACTAAAATTAAAAATCATACAATAGATTTAGAAAGATGTGGTATGAGTGCCAATGAGACAACTCTCCATCCAAGTCGGAATTTGTAAAAGTGAACCATTATAGGTCAAAGTACGGTCTTCAACACGGAGCCTTGGCTCACACCGAACAGTAAGCTATAAAAGGCCCCCAAAATTACTAGTGTAAACCCATTCAAACGGGAAAACCAACGGTCTGAGCTATATAAAAAAGACTAACAAAGGCCTGAGTTTAGTTTGATTATAATATTTTTTTAAATTCATTAATAATTCCCCCTTGTTTTACATGTTTTGGAAATGATTCACGAACGAGATTGCAACGAGACTGAAACTTGAAGAATACATTCCTTAATAGTTTATATTTTCACAGGTTCCATCAAGTGCAAAACTTAACTTTTCAACCTTAATAAGTTGTTGGATGTTAGTCATCATTATTAATAATCTTGTACAAGGATTTAAAAATCCTTATCTGGAAATATTTTTCATAAGCAAGTATATTCATTGAAGGCAATGCATTATCCAATAAATACATTTTTTTTGTTGTAATCTTAGTTAATAATATAATCGTAAAAGCTACAGTTACATTTACAAGGATAGAGCATACTTACGTGTAAAACATAAAGTTCATAATGGGACATAAAAGGAGTTGTGTTGTATAATGAAAACATTTCTACATAACTGATATAATAAAAACAATAAATAATATGTTCTTAACACATCTCATTTATTTGCGCACTGAATATGAACTTAATAAAAATAATCATAACTGTACATTCTAACTCTGTTTTGTAATTATCGCATTTATTCTAATCATTAGCAACATGAAAATAATTCTAGATGCAAGGTTAGATATTGATTCACTGTGTTCAGTTAATTAGCATAATTAGTACAAATATAGCATTTAACACATGTACAAGGCAATGTATCTATATACAAAAATATTAAACTCAAAAAGTCATCAAGAAATTGATTATCATCATATAAAGTTACTGTCTTAAATGGAAATGATTTTTTATGTAATCAAAACACAAATCTGTTGTTGGGTCTCGTAACAACGGTTAGTATTTCGGTTAAAATATTGAGGCCAGTGCTGTGTTTTTCTTCAAATCCGCTTGCTGAAAGGTGTTAGGTAAAAAAGCATAAGACAAACACACGTTGAAACTGAAAATTTGCATATGTGGAAGGTTTTCGGTTATAAACCAATAATTTTCTCATGTGACGATAACACTCTATCCAGATCAAACAAACTTTGTATATCTAATCATATCTTTATAATCTGAAACATAAATGGTTAACACTCTAGGCTTAATGTTCTTTCATAGGAAACTACCCGATAAGTTGGTTTAAGACTGAATATATGTTGACACTATGACAATGTGTGTATGAGAGTTATTCTAAGTATCTATGGATTTCAGATCCATGAAATTATAAACAATTTTATTTTCATTTTTGACAGTTTTAAATCTGATAAAGGCAACAGTAGTATACCGCTATTCGAAATTCATAAATCGATTGAGTAAAAAACAAATCCGGGTTACAAACTAAAACTGAGTGAAACACACCAATTATAGAACACAGGCAAATTTTGTTCACGTGAATTCCACATGAATCACACTTGAAAATCGCGTAAAAAGTTTCACGTGAATTAAGATTAACTTGAATTTCATATGAAAATTTTCACGTAATTTTCAGGTGTACTAAAAAAAATATGTATTTTTTCAAAATATTAAATAAAATTGAAAATTTAGATGCTATCCGAATAACGTTATTTTTCAAATTCATGTGAACATGGTGAATTTCACGTAAAAACAATCATGTTGAGTTTCACGTATAAGATCGTTTTGGTTGAATTCACACTACTTTAATTTCAAGTGAAATTCATGTAAATGAAATTTGCTTGTGTAATGATATATGTAAATGAACGATAAACCCCATCAAAAGAAAATACATTTAAGTCTTTATTCATTTAAAGAGGTTTGTAAACAGCCAGATAAAATATATTATAAAACATGTTCATACTTTTTTACTTTTTTATCTGGAGTAATCCCACGCATTTTGATATTATAACACAACTATTTGATGCGTTTTCAATAACTATGAAGATGAGTCGGAAAACGTTCAATAAGTTTATCTTGTTCAATAACATGTTTGTAAATAATTTACAAAAACTAACTCATTCCCAAACAATTTATTTGTTATGTATACTCTGCTTTTGACATGAAACTTACAAATTGTAAAAATCTCACCTATAGCATATATAAGTTTAAAAAAGGTAACATCACATTTAAATCCCACAATGACACTAAACAAATGGATATATGAAAAGGCAATTCACAATGTGTTGGAAATGGAGTAATTAAAAAATACTGGCTACCATCTGGTTATATTTATCGAGCATGCATTTTGCAGTAAGGTTTACCGACTTTCACAAAAAATATTTGTCCTTCTAACTTGATCTGGCATACCTAAAAAAAAACAGGATATAAGTATTAACAGTTCAAATGAACGATACTGTGAAGCTAAATATCCAAATTAAAGGGAAAAAGGACAAAGACAACAATAAGACAGTCTCTAAAAAAACTTGGCTTACAAAAGATAATGACTGTTGATTTCTAGAAAACCACGTTAGCACAAAACAGCTTCGAACAGGCAAAAAAATATATATATCTACAACATATCTTGAAAAAATACATCACCAAGTACTCTCCAAATAGAACCGGAAAATTACACGTTATGTAGATAAAGGATCCTTTTTTACAGGTTCGTCTCTTACAATCAGGAATTTTTTGGTGAAAATAAACCAGCACCAACACTCATGGTAATATCAAATAATCTGAGTTTCTCTCCGATCCCAGGCATATCAAATCATGTTACTGTAAAATTTTAAGTTTTGAAAATTGATTCCACTTATAAATATGTTACTGCAGGATTCTTGAAAATGCTGTATATAGTATTCAGCAATAAGAAAGAAACAAATTTGTCGACAATTTTCACCCATATCTGGTTTTCAAATCTACGAATTCTGTGTTTTCATCGTTTATGCAATTTTATTTAAAAACAGGCGGGACTAAATATCTTAGTATAACTAGAACTGACTATATATATACTTACTGAACATTTAAAACATTCTGAATGATAAGCATTGCCAATAGCTTCCAGCATGAGGTCCCCAGCATCGATTGGGTATTTACAAGAGATGCAAGTGATGGTTGGAAAAAGTTGCCTCCAATCTATAGTTGAAATAGGTACCTGTATCACCACTGTGTCATGAAATCATCATACATGTAACATTGACATGCTTTTGCAATGGTTGTATGACATAGTATAGGTTTCATTTCAAAGCGTTGCTTGATTTTATTTACTGAAGAAACTCATTATGATGCACAAAAACAATAACATAGGATCAGAATATTTGAACCAGTATATCGAACATAGATTTTTTTTTTCATTCTGAACATTTTTGTATTTAAAAAAAACGTGAGGTAACAGTTATTTCAAATTAATCGAGTTTGACTCGTAAGAGTTAAAATGCATTGAACAAATATACATTTTACAGGGATTGAAAAAAATACTTCAACTTAAACAAGGTATTCCACATATTTGTCAATCAAATTCGTCACAATATTTGACTGTAATTTAATTTTCTTACGTCATAATATGTAAAAAACAGTGACACTGACTATTAAATTGTGTCCATGCCACCAATCAACTTGGCTAAGGACGTCGTTTTCTTATCCATCAACTCGCTTTTGCCAGTCGCCAAAAACAATATCATGTTGCCTTGGTGTTACAACAGTCACCTTCGTCATCAATATATTGTTTTTTTTAATGTAATGACAAATCGTCATTTATATATCAAGAAATATACACATACAATTTATTTTTGGAGACACTATGTGAACGTATTCACTTTGATATTGATCGTATAGTCTTTCATAGAACATCATTTTGGATATGCAAACCAGTGATAATTTCTATATTTCATTTATAATGTGCGGCACATTTATTGAAGTATCAACATCTTATTTCTTTTCAAAGTTTGAGTTTTTTAGAATGTAATCAGGCGCCATTTGCAACTAATCATAACCATGGATTAGATCTGGACTTAACTCATCAACGATTTTGTACGTCACACGCGCGTTCAATTCAACAACTCATCAGTGACGCTCGAATAAAAAAAAACAATTACAAGTAAAATTGAGAATGGAAATAGGAAATGTGTTAAAGAGACAACAACCCGACCAAAGAGCAGAAAACAACAGAAGGCCACCAATGGGTCTTTAACACAGCGAGAGTTATGCACCCGGAGGCGGGCTTCAATACCCACAGTAAAACTCAGTTTAAACGAAGTCCGAGTCCGATGTCAGAATAGGTAACAAAAGAAACTTAGCAAAATGACAATGATACATAAATTAACAAAGGATTTCTAGCAGTTACTGACATGCCAGCTCCAAACCTGAATTAAACTGACTGAAAGATAACTTGTATGTTTTCATCATACGTAAATCAAGCACAATCCCTCCCATTAGGGGTTTAGTATTATACCATATGAGAACATGGCAGGTATCAAGCCAACAACTGGTTTTAGAATACATGTGTTTATTTCGGACGCAAAGACCCTATGAGTGAATCAATATTAACACTTAAATATGCCATTTTTAATTACTTGACTACAGTATCAAAACTATATCCTTTTGAATAAGTCTGTTTAAAGGTTCGGTTAGATTTTGATATGAACGCCGACATTTTTGTGCTTTGTATGGAATATTACCATAAAAGATTGGATGTGAAATACCTGAACGTATAAAATGTCTGCATGTTGATTTATATTTACGAATGATGTCCTTGTATCGATGATAAAATTTAGTAAATGTTTTGACTAGTTTGTAATATCGCAGACCCTGGTGCAATAATTGTTCAGTAACACAGAGATTTCTTTCAATAAAATCAGAACGAAGTTGAATGGCATAGATGATCCAAAATCAACAATACAACTAAGGAATTCTTTTCCTGGGGTAGATCATCTTAAGTATTTAAATAAATTCAAAGTTTGGTGAACAATCAATTGATAATATAACCATAACAATGATAACAGAGGAACAGATGCAGATCGAGTATTGATAGAATATGTATACCTGTATAATAACCAGGATGTCCGCTGGCGTTAGGAATTGTCGCATTTCGGACAAAAAATAAAATTGGGGCGAAATATTTCTTTATTTGGCGAAAAATTATTGCGAAAGAATTATTATGGTGGGAATGTTTATATTTATATTTTGAAGGCGTTTCTTACTTTTCTCTTTTCTAGCCAACAAAAGCATATTTATCTAGAACCAGTTACGGATTGGCCGAAACGGAATAAACACCTGATTGTAAAAATGTACAAGTATTAGCTAGTTATCGACAATATACTAATCAACAAAGTTGCTACAGTGTGACTTTATGTCCATCAGCGCCGCGCTGTATAAAGGAGAAATTAAATTGTGTGTCGCGATGTGTCATTGTGGTACAAAGGCTAAAATTTGGTTAAAGTCCCATAACTCCCATAACAAAAGTTGAATCGAAATGAATGTATAATATATAACTACACATGATGACAAACAATTCTACCAAGTATGAGAGCTTTCTGCCAAGTGATCTCAGAGGAGTTGCGTTCACAAGGTAAAACTATTACAATACTCGAGAAATATTCCAATATCTCATTTACAAATGATCGGTTAAAAATGACAGTATAACATGATCAACTACACACAATGGCAAAAAATACTACAAAGTTTGAAAGCTTTCTGTTAATCGGTCACAAAGAAGTTGCGTTTACAAGTATTGTTGTTACAATACCTCAACAAATTGTCAGAGTCGCTAAATTGACGTGAAAATAATCAAATCAAAATGGCAGTCTATATTATATCAACTACACATGAGGACCAACCATTGTACTAAGTATACAAGTTTTGTCAAATGATCTCAGAGGAGTTGCATTCTCAAAGTATTATTGTCAAAACATACACAAAATAGTCAAGGTCCCACACCTCCCGCAAAAAAATGTGATTTCTAATGATAAATGTTGGTGGTCAAATGGCTTCATCTGTGACTAAAGTAAGTGGTTCTTACAACTACATCATATAGAAATCGATTTTTACTAGTTTACGGTCAACCGATCGAAACAAAAACAAAATGAAAAGAAACGTTTTCCAGGTAATCAGATCTTTTACTTCAGTTTTAATAAATTTGATATATATGTGTGTAATATTCTAATATAATCATCACGGTACTTAATGAAATCAATCGTCCAGTGTATTTATTACTTGATGAACAATAACAAAATTCTAATTTTACATAATAATTAGAACGAAGATATCTTGCATATTAGCTTGGGGTAAAATCTATAGTAAATATAATTTATACGGTATATAGTATGTACTAACAAAAATATACATTGAACATTTGTAAGTTGATAGAATTTTACAATTAAGTACACTATTTCTCTTGTTCTTAATACTAGGTGGATTTAAATGTAAAAATATGTATAATCCACATCCAGGACTTGCTTGTACATAACACTGTATTGAACGAATTTTGATTAAATCTATCCAATACCTCACGAAATTTTTTATATTAATGTAAGATAAATAAAGTCAACAGTAGTATACTGCTGTTCAAAAGTCATAAATCGATTAAGCAAAAAGAAATCCGGGTAACAACTAAAACCGAGGGAAACACATCAACACAACGTAGAAAACAACGGAACAACAGAAACACTGGACTACAAAACAAAAGCAAACACCAACAAAAATAGAAACAGACTATAGCTAGAAAACAACTGCCATATTCCTGACTTGGTACAGGACAATCACTTGAAATTGGTACATTGAAAGTAATTTCATGAAAGAGTGTGATAAGTGTTGTCCTAATAGAACTAATTGAAGTTTAGTACCATTTTCACAGTAAATATGTCCGTCTTGCAAATGGAACAGGTTCCTTCCAAGTTGCTGATTACAATGTACACAGGTAAAACATTTAGGGTGGTATGTCTTTTGTGATGCTTTTACACATTCCTACAAAATATAAAAACCAAATTTGTTACTTCAAAAAAATTATATTCTGTCTTTTTATAATACTTGTTTATGGACTAAACAATTATTACATTAATGTTATGTGGTCCGAGGACACACAGTTATCGTCCTTAGGCTTTCAAATATAGTCCCTAGTGTGGGCAGTGCATAGCTTGCAAATTTTTACATACAATTTCCAAATTTATTTCTTTAAATTTTATGCATGAAATTTTAAGTAAGGGGATGAAATGACATGTTAAAACAATTTATATGCTGAATCTTTAGGTTAAGTAGTGATTTGGTCAAGTTAAAAATGTCAAAAATTAGTATGTCTGAAGCTGTCAAACTGAATTTTAGACCCCCTTAATATCGAATTGTCCATGTTTTGAGTTAGAGCTGGTAGACTTTTCTATAATTTTGATATTATTTGTCCCAACAGTAGTACACTACACCCTAAATCGTTATGAGATAGAGCTGATGCAATTTTTTTAATTTTAGTTTATTGTCTAAAGGAAATGCACTACGAAATAACGGTGTTCTCTGGCATATTTCACCAAAAAAAAAAAAAAAAAACATACAAGTACAATTATTTATAAGGGCGAAACATTTCAGTTCAAAATGAAAAAAAATAAGATATTTGATAAAAACCATCACTGTATTTTCTTTCCCATTTTCATGATGAAATTTTTATTCTTTTATTAATGTAGTATAAACCTTAGAAAATTTTGCAACAGTTTCATTTTAGGAATTAAATAATGAAAACTGTAATAAAACTTTATGTTTGCTCTGTTAACTGTGAAATCTGGGTCGAAAGATTAATTTCGCATATTTCATAGAACTCGTTTCAAAATGATACAACATCTTCATAGTTAACTACCTTTAATCGAAACTTTATCCTGTCATAAGAGGAACGAACGGGCTTAAAATTGCAAAACCATTCTGGCGTCAAATATATGTAATGCTGTGTCCCAAATTAAATTAAATAATTTGTAATTAGTTTTACATTGATTTTCAAATAACCAGCTATTTAGTAGTTGGTTCTAAAAATGTTTTGACGATTGAAAGTTTCTTTCATTTAAATAAAGAGGAACACATATGTTCCTGAATACCTTGATTAGAGTACAACGCTCTATGAATTAATTGATTGATTGATTGTTGGTTGCTTAATGTCCAGTGGCAAATATATCATGCATGTTCCGGACGATGTAATGAATTGAAAAACCGTGATAATGTCGTGCATTTGAGAAAAGAATGTTTAAAAAAAAAAAAACAAGTCCATTGATATAGAAAGAAATTCAAAGGAAATTCAAAATTACATGGCAAAAAAGCAATGTAATACACCATTTTTATGTAAAATGAAATTGAAAAATATGCTCAATGACGCATTGCATTACATTATTTATAAAATAGTTATAAATTACAGGTTATTACAATTACATTTCTAAGTACCCCTGGTCCGGCAAAGATCGTAAATTTGTGTTTAGTGATGGACAATAGGTATTATAACAATGGGCTTTGACATATTGACCTAAATATGTACAGAGATAATTTCTGTCCAAGAGATCTTTGGTGGATATTGAAACTTTAGTTCAGAAGATATAACCGTGAACCAAACTTTTGCTCTAAATCAAGACTATCAATGACTGTTGTGACCTGTCCTTTGATTTAGTGACCTCCAAATCAAGACGGATTTTCCTCGTTGCATGGGGCAATAACAAACCAAGTTTGGTTAACATCATATTATTGCTCAAATGATTCCGTCCGGAAACCAAAATGTTGACATCTTGGTAGCACTACAACTTTTCAATTTCAGAGGTATAGAAATAAACGAAATAATAACAGCCTGAAAACAAACATTTTGTTCGTTTAAAAGGAGATCAACATGAAATTATCAGACTAATGCCATATATCAAATTAATCAATGTTTTGATGCCTACCTCTAAAATAGCATTGCCACAGACAGCACAGTGTGGAGCAAGGTGAGTTTCATAATCTTTCACACAGTATAAATTTCCTGCTTCCAAAACAAGTTTTTTATGCAATAAATCAACCCTGCAGTAGACACAAACAAAATGGAAAGAGCACCAGGTCTTATCTAGCGCGTACACATATGGCCCTCTGAAATAGAACAATCACAGTTTAGGAAATTTATGTCATAACGGTTTGACAAGTGCAAAATTTAAGTTCAGGCAAAGCACATGCATGGTAGAAAATAAACCTTATGTGTCAAGTTCTCAAAACGTTCCTTAAAACCATGTTTGTGTATAGTTTTTTCGAATTAAATCTTTCGAATTATCCCTTATTTTCAGTGGTAAAACTAATTCTGTTTAAAAAGAATTGTAATATAACAGTCAAACAAATTCGAATATTTCATGAAGACCATTCATTAAAACAACAAAGTATAACAATTTCAATATACTATAATGTATACATAGAGCAATATTTTGATATTAATATGTCAATTTTAAACGACAACAGGAAAGTGATTGTGTATCTATGCAATAGATCATAAGATCAACAAACTGAATCCGTATAGTACAAGAAGAAATCAAACTTTGAGTTTTAATCAATGCCCTTTACATTTTGCAAAATTTCAAAATATCAGAAATATTTTGAAATTTCAGTATCTTTGACTTTGTGAATAATAAACAACAGGAAAATTCAAGTAATATCTACATGTTCCTCTAAGGTCACTTTTTCAAGGAAGATTTCAAAATACTTTTATATCTATGTGGCACGTTTGGCGGATTCTTAAAGTATTCTGGGGTTGTGCTTTGATATATTTTTGGAAGAACATAAACAGCTGCAGTTAGTATTAAATATATTATAACCAATTAGTGTAATAAATATGCTCAAAAAGGTCAATATTTTTTTTTAAAGTTTCTAACCTTAACATGTTAATTGACTGCAAGAGTCATCCACTGAAAAATAAATCTGGTTTAATGGATATATCCTTTAACAAAAGAGTTTTCAAATAATTCCGAAAGAGTTTTCCCTCCCCCTTCCCCGCCAAGTAGCCAGAACAATTGCTCTTTGGTAGCATTGAAAAAGACAAAAAGTTCGGGTACCAACTTGAAATTTACTATATAATCCGCATTCAGATTCTTATGTTACAGTGTTGATTTCAACATCAGCAAAAACATTTGATTGTGACAATAACTACAAACGGCTGCTACTGACAACTTGGTAATTTGTGAAATATGAAGTTGTCTTCAAATCAGATACAATGTACCCTGTGTTGATGTAAGTATTTTTTTGTTCATTATAAGTTATAATCATTCACTTTTACTGCGACAGTTGTCCTTCTGGCAGGTTTTAAGCAGGTGCACTTTGTGTAATTTCTAATAAGGATTTCAATAATATTTTTACATACAATGGGCTCCTAGCGAAACAAATATTTGCATATTAAAGTAAAATCCATATGATTTTGTGCTTGAAAAATATTTGCAAAACTTTGCAATAATTAAAAATATAACTCTTATATGAAAAGACACCAGTATCTTTGTATGTTTTAGCTTATTCATTGCCTAATTGGTCCATTTATTGTAACTATTGCCTGGTATACAAAGATCTATCAAATTGTTTTGTGCAATTTCAAAATACTAGAGTCCAATAACATAAACGGTACCAATTTTTCTGCACCAGATGCGCATTTCGACAATCAATGTCTCTTCGGTGATGCTCGAGGCCAAAATATTCGAAAATCCAAAGCTTATTAAAAGGATGAAGAGCTATAAACCAAAAAGGACAAAAAGTATAGCCAAAGCCGGGCAAGGAATCAGAGCTACATTCCTAATTTTAATAAAGTAAAAGTATAACCACTATAGCTTCATACAAGATACAAGGTTGAACATAGTTTGGACCAAACTCAAACCAGAGACTTTGTTCAAATAATGCAGAGAAACCTGGTCAACAGTTGATCAATCCATACTTTTTAGTTAAACAAAAACTAATAAGATTGAGAATGGAAATGGGGAATATGTCAAAGAGACAACAGCCCAACCATAGAGCAGAAAACAGCCTAAGGCCACCAACGCAGCGAGAAAAGCCCGCACCCGGAGGCGGGCCTCAACTGGCCCCTAAATAAAAATGTGTACTAGTTCAGTGAAAATGGACGTCATACTAAATTCCAAAACATATAAATGTACTAAAATCAAAATAATGAATGCTGATTTTATTTTTGTGCATCCATCGTTTTCCATTGTAAATATAATGATCCGCCTTCATTAAAAATGTGCATCAACTTTTATCCATTTAACTTAGTGCAGATGATTTACAAATTGAGAAGTTTCAGAGGGTTAACTACACATAACTTTTGAATTTGAACATAATCCTATAAAAGTAAAAGTATATGCTAGGTCAGGTGATGCTAAATTATAAATGAACAAAAACTGTTTCATTTGTAGAACTCTTGTGTCAAAATGGATGGAATCTAATTTGCAGTAATAGTACGGATTCAAATTGTCAAATATTCTGTTCTCATTTTGTTTTCAGGAAAAGAAAGTTTGTCAGATGCTGAATTGCTTACATGAAAGCTGTCAAAATGCACTCCCAGGCCCCAAATGTACGAATCGTAAACCCCTTAAATAGCTATGATATAACAATTTCTCCTTATTGTGACCTTTTTAAGTGTTGTCATAATTAGAAAAGTTACCACGTTTTTGATGCAATCATACCTGATAATCTCTTGACAGAGGTAACATACTGGTATTCGGCCACGAGGTAGCATATCATCTGCCTTAAACGTAGTTGCCTCGCCTTTATCTGCTCTTATAGCACAAACCCCAGTAGGTTTAAAGGGAGAAGACTGTATAGTAGAAGTAGCAACACCTCCTTGAAGATTTCTTGGTGACCAAACTTCTGGTTTTGATGCTGAAAAGCAAATGATGTTTAACACTTGATCATGCTTATGCAACTGCATACCAAGCATCATTGACTTACCATTAATATTTAATCTTAAAGGAGCATTAGCTGTCAAATTTATGTTTACCGATCATACTCAATTTCTGATATTTGTAATATAACATACTAAATCGTATATTCGAATAATGAAAAAATCTAAAATGACAATTTACGATGCTCGGACTCGATAAATACAGATTACATGTATCGGGTTTTCTACACATTGATATCGTAAAATATCAGCCGCGAGACACAATGTGAACCTTTTTGGCGAGTGAGCGCAAGTTCACATTGCTGATTATTAGGATATAACTACATTTGCAGTAACAAGTCATGTGCAATGCATATACCAATTGTTCAGATCAATTGGCTATTGGGTCCACTTTCACAACAAACTATGTCATATTTCCAGACTACAAAAACTTACCCAGTGTCGCCCTGTTAACAAATTTTGGCGGTGCATTGGGGGCTGACAGCGTTGATGCTTGTTGAACATCACTGCTGGAATAATGAAAATATATATATCATCTTCCAACAAACAGCACATTTTTATTTTCAAAATAAAAGATAACATTAAAACTAAACAAAAATCATTTATTTTTATCTTCAATATGGATGTACAAAATACCGAGACAAGGTGAATTCACTCTCGGTATAACAGTCATATTCGGGAATAGGTCATGTTCGATACTTAGCAGACAGACGACATAGATGTTAAACCACAATCTAAGACGTGGTAAAAATGTCATTAGTTAGTTTAGGTACAGACTCATCATATAAATCAACCAATTCGTGATGGTGACCATACAATTTACGGAGGAGTGTCATTTTTAATGTTTCCTCCTCATAACTCTGTTAGAGCATTTTCTGCGTAAGGAGCACACTCCTGTATTTGAAGACAGTATAGTGTGAACATGCACGAGCATACCGTATCAACTGAGATATGTACACACCATACGACGGAGCAGAGGGTATGTTACTGTAGAGAATATTATAGGGAAATTTATAATTGGGAAGTTGAAATCATCCCGTTTGTCATAGATTTTAGTGTGAAGTCGTCCATCTGTGTTAATATTGAGGAAAAGATCAAGGTATGAAGCAGTCCTTCTTGTATCAGTAGTATCCTTAGTTTCAAGGATACTTGGATATATGAGATACAAGTACTGACTGAAATATGGGTTATTCAGTGATAGGACATCATCAGTATATCTGAAAGTAATATTAAAGATCTTTGCAAGGTGCTTATTCTTTTTGTCTTTAAGAAGGCATGATAAGACATAAACATTATGATAATGTGCAAGGAAGATAATGAGCTTGAAAATTCCATCTGCAAAGTAGATGAAAAATAAACCGAACTAGATATACAGAAAAAACAGCAAAAAGGATACATATTTTCTATAAACAACATGCACTGTGAGTAATTGTTTTCAAATCATGCTAATGATAACCTGCTACAAGGATTCTGTAAACAGGAAATTTATGAGCAATTGTTATGAAAACTGATAACGCAGTATATGCTTTAGGCCCTTTTGGTTAGTCGGCAGGTTTTGAATTTCTGAATAGTTTGGCCTCGAGCACCACTCACGAGAAATTGATTGGCGAAATAACCATCTGGTAAAATTAGTACCGTTTATATTATAGCATTGTCACATAAACTAAAAACCAAATTTTAGGAAGCTCTGATTTATTGTTCCTGAGTAGATATATAGAATGTACACATCATACAATATGGCAAGCACACATCAATCCTGGTGATAAATTTCAAGAAGCTTTGATTTGCGGGCAAAATCCTATGAAAATTTCGTTTGTAGGGCAAACAATTTAGCCAATAAATTTGAAGCGTTGGTTTACTAAAAGAAGATGTAAAATATGTGTCAAAACAAAAAGAAATTTAGAGGTCAACATATTTAGCAGTGTTAAATGTGTTCATAAGATTATTGAACTCTTGACAATATTTTGTTATATCAAAGCAATTTTGGAAAAGCGACATAAATAAATTGCGTATTACTCATTCAGCTGTTGTCTGAACGTTCGAGAATGATTAGGTTTATAATCATCCTCGTTTTTCTCTTCGCCTATTTCTGCCTCGTGTACAAGTTGAAATGTCTCTGAGGGTCCGTCAACGTTTGAGCTTTGTTTTTCAATTCCAGAACCAGCACCACTGTGATCTGAGGTTTCTGAAAAAAGACCACACATTTCATTCTACATACCCTAGATTTGGTTGAAATTGGTTGAATGGTTTCAAAGAATTGATAGACCTTTGCCAGAAGTATATGATTCACAAGTAAATTTGTAAAATATCATCATTTAAGGCTATAGTTCCTTAATGGGTCATATAATTTTTTTTTTTTTTTTTTTTTGCTTTTGTGCTTTGTCTATATACCTTTTTGTTTTTCTTTGTTGGCATATTTGCTTGTTTTTGTAGTGATTAAGCTTAAAATACTATGTTGACTGCTGTACCCCGATTTTTAACATTTTTACCTGTTATTTCTGTTTGTTTAATTAACACTTCGTTGTCAAGTTAATGGGATTTTATGCGACTGTCATACAAGTGGGAGGTTTAACTCACCATAAAACCAGGTTCAATCCACCATTTTCTACACAAGAAAATGCCTGTACCAAGTCAGGAATATGACAGTTGTTATCCATTCGTTTGATGTGTTTGAGCTTTTGATTTTGCCATTTGCTTAGGGACTTTCCGTTTAGAATTTTCCCCGGGGTTCGGTATTTTATTTTATTTTTTTCGGCTCTTTGACAGTTTAGTAAGTTTAGTATTTTTGTTGTTAAAAGTTTTTAAGTTTGAAGTTAACACGCCGATAAAAAGAAGAAATCAGACAAAACAAATCTTCACTTGACGGCAATATATCCTTACGAAGACCAGTAAAACGCAAATAGGAAGTCGATAGATCTTTACTTTTAGACCCCTTTCAGATTTTCTCAACTTATTATAGTCTTAAGGATATCAGACAAAACATGCATTTTACCCCTATGTTCTATTTTGTAGCTAAGGCGGCCACGTTCCTTCCTTAATACAAACGCGTGAATTACATTATAAGCCCTGTATCTATGATTAGTTTTTATACTCTTATGGGAAAGTAGTTGTGGGTTCACGTTTCGTATCCGAGGGTATCATCAAGCTATTTAAGACTGCTTCTGGGATGTTGCGAAATATCATTCATATGGCCATTTTCTGAAATTTTACTGTTTGCAAAATCATATCAATACACAAAATAAAATTTAATTTCAAATACAATATGAATATAATATTTCATGAATCATGCGAAAACAATGATATTGCATATTACAAAACAAACCATCGCTGAATAGCAAAATTATCTAAGGTCATCTATGCCCGAGGAAGTAGGAACCTTACTTTCTCAATTATTGTTTTCATTCATGCACAGGGAAACCAAAAGATAGACAAATTCATTTGAGGTCTTTCTTAGACAAAGGAGTAGGGAATTTGAAATAAGAATATATTATAAATCATGTCAGTACCGAAGCAAATACTACAGAACTGATGATAATCTCGTAGATTAAGTCCACCAGCAGCGGTGTCTACCAAGTGCTAGTAATTTAAATAAACTTTTTTTAAATTTGCTGCGTCCATGCGCTTTTCTGGATATCCAGTCACTAATAGCGCATATATATATTCAATTGAAAGTGATGCATAAATACGCTGTCACGTTATGATATATTTAACAAAAAAGAAATGTTAGGGGTTCCGAGGAACCCTGTGTCCCGCCTACGATTGCTGCTGTTAGTGTAAAATTGTCATGTTGACTTAAAAAAAGTGAGTCCATTTATCAGTAAAATACTTTCTCTTTAGATGCTCTTTCGTGGTCATGAAGATTAGCTTCTGTCCAAGTTTCATAACAACACATGAAGGCAAACAAACTTATTATGTCAAAAAAATAATAATCCCAAACTGTCAGTAAGTGTTAACTGCCAAAAAGTCCATCTATCAGAAAAATACTGAAAATGAAAATATATTTTCAAAAGTGTACTTCAGACATTATCTCTTACTCTAAAAAAAATGGACATTTGATGTGTAACAAACTTTAACCCCAGATTATATCTATTTGTTAAATGTAAAAAAAAACAAAAAAAAACGTCTATTTATCAGTAAAAAGAAAATAAATATTTTCAAAATTTTGCTCTATATATTTTACATTCATTTGGTCTTTAACAAGCTTAAGCTTCTGTCCAAATTTCATCTAATTCCATGAAGATTTGACAAACGTTTTGGTGGGGTTCATGTTGCCTAGTCTCTAGTTTTCTGTGTTGTGTTTTGTGTACTATAGTTTGTCTGTTTGTCTTTTTCTTTTTTAGCCATGGTGTTGTCAGTTTATTTTTGATTAATGAGTTTGAATGTCACTATGGTATATTTCGCCTCTTTTATTGAAAATTTAAATCTGAGAATGAACTTAAATGTTGATGCCGCTGACGCCGCAGACTCAGGCTATAAAAGGAATCTAAACATAAACGCGCAATTGATCAAAGGTCAAGGGACACAACTCTTATTTAGCTTGGTAAGGCTAAATAAGACCTGATGAAACGGGAAAGGGGGCCGACATTTTGGTCTCAGATCGATGTATTTGTATGTTATGGTCTTTTATTATGATATTAACATTTTATGTTTTCGTCTTTTATTATTTCTTTATCAAGTTACAATTGTTTTTTTCTGTGGTTTTAAGCCGAAAGATTAATTTCCAATCGATCTGAGCGTTATTAAGAGTTAACAAATTCTTCATTCTCGTATACAAAGATTTTAGATTTCTTTTTCTTTTCTTTTATTTGATTCTTTTTCTTACAAAAAAATACAAAAAAGATTATGACGCTGATCATCAACGGAAGTCTTACTCCATACTTTATACACTACCAAGCTCATAAGTGTATGATTACACTTAATTATTTTTCATAAACTATAACAGAATATCACTAATAATTCATCAAGATGATCAAGATAAACTTGGGTAAAAACACTCATGGAAAAAAATGTCATGAATCAATACAATGGTCAGTCCCCAAAAATCTAATTACACGTGTCTTGTCAGATTGACTCTTCAATCCACTTAATCCCCGAGGTCTTGTTTTGACATTTGTGTATGGGCTCGAGATGAATAATAAGTTTTGAATGTATGTGTTAACGTTTGGACGGTAAATTTAGATCGAGTCCAACTTCGACACATCATGAGTCGAAATGCATATATTTGTGAGGAACAAAGTTCGGTACCACGAGGAAACTTCGACTCATCCGAAACAACGAGAGTTAACTGTAGTCATATATATCCATTTTCATATAAACTAGGTTCTATTTCATCTAACCTTCTAATTAAAGTGATCTAAATGCAATCGATGATTGCATTATTTTTTTTGTTGTAATCGATTAAATGACGAATAAATGATATCGAGAATTCCGATACATTAGATATGATTTTGATTCATGATGCAGATACGACGGAACGCTATTTTTGGCTTTAATTTTTTTGTTTGTCATTGCAGCACACTACATCTAATTGCTTATATTTAAAAAAACAAGAAGAATTTGTAGTAAAGAGTAATGTACTTTGTTACTGTCATATTATTATGTATTCTATAAATCCTTTTTTTCAAATATTTTAGTTTTTCAGACGTATATGCCCAAGTCAAACGTAAAATAATTCACAGAATGTATTTGTGAACAATGACAATAAAGACAGCCTAAATATGAACAACCTTCTTAGAACCCTTAGAACTCTACATCATTGTGATAAAGATAAAAATAATAACTGACTGGTAAAGTGTATTTTTTTTTTTTTATCTTAAAGACGCATTCTTGTTAATAGAAAACATCAAAGAGCAAACAGGACCCCCTAAAATGACAATCCAAAACAAAGAATCATAATACTATTTTCAGGACAAATAACTCACATGTGATTGGAATAAACAAAAGAAGCATTATATGAAACGACCAAACATGCATATATATGTGTAATGATCACTGTAACGTCATTCTTTTAAGAAAAAAGGGGATTAGAAGAAATGTTTGATTTCAACATGTTGTCCATTTTTTCTTTCTCTTTAACGTGTTTGGTTATCATAACTGATGTTCGTTAACATATAACAACGATGTATTGATTGGCAGTTACGGAAAGAGACGGATATTTTATTTCATTTAATTCATTGATTGTTTGTAACTGTGGCGTCCATTGATACATATTTAAAGCAAATTCTGTATTCGTTGAATGATAAATGCACTGTGCTCCAAATAAAGGGGTATTCCGGGAACAAGTTCCTTGATTAAGGCATACACAGATTGAGGTCAAAAGAACAAATGAACCAACATAATAAGGCCTAGATCCCCTTTTATCACACGTTTCCGGATCAGTGCAACATGTCTCTTGTATTTGAGTCATGATATTTCATGATTGGTAGAATACAGGATTTAACACTACTTCTCTCGTTCATAAAAAAATGTCCTTATATTTAATTATATTCATTTATTAGTAGCAATGTTTTAAAAGCTGTTAATGTAACAAGTGATTCAATAATGAAAATTCATACTTTTGAGTTGATCCCTTATTCAACTTTCTCAACTCTAGACTCTCGACTTTCATTTGTCAATTGTAAACATTCATCTTACATGTCTAGTAGTCATTATAAAATCCATCTATGAAAGTCAATTATGTAGCTGATCATAATGACTGAAACCAAACTTCAACAAAGCATAGTTTTGTTGATTGATCGTAGGTTTTAATGAACTTCCCCTTTTTGAATTTGCCTTGGAGTTCGGTATTTTTTATAGCACTTTTTTAACTACTTCCATGTTCGATGTCTTTAAAAGCTCTTTTTTAAGACTTATCCAAGACTATTTGAGGTGTTTATAATTATGTTTATATATTTAGGGTATATTTTAATGACTCACAAAATACTGAAAATTCCGACATATGACAATAAGTAATGTAACCCTATACTATTTACTTACTGATCAACTGTCGTATAATTCTTTGCAAAATATAATATCCAACAGCACCAACTGAAAGATGACCTGTTATGTTAACTTTAAAAGAGTGTGTGCACCAAATGCATTATCACAAGGAATACAAGCGTTTTCAATATACACAAATAATCCATTAACTAACGAAAATAAAATCAATGCACAACTCTGTTATAAGCAGCAACCAATTTCAGGGAAATCATGATGGGATATACAAGCTCTCGATAATCGTAATAACTGTACTCCATACTCCATATGCATTTACTGCTGCAACGTTGCCACATGGTAGTTTTAAAAGTGAAACGAATGCCTTTTCCAAAGGTTTCAAAAATTTTATAGTTATGTACACGATTCAATTACTATCTACAAAAACCTGTCAAAAACCTGTTAACTTAATCTATAACACATATATTTGTAGTTATAGATTGTCTGCCTTAACATTGAAACCGGTAGATATTGAAAGAGAAAACATATTTTACATTATGTTTGAAAACTTTTAAATTATGTCAGCTGTTTAGCTTTTGAATAAAAGACTTTTACAAAGAAACCAACGTTTGTTATTCAGCTAGGGTAAGTGTCTTAGGTGTATATGTTTAGTTTCCAAATGAATTGCTTATTCCAATTCCTTCAGCAAACAGTTTATGTAATGTAATTTACACACAAGCACGACATCGTTAGAGCTTTATCTGCGGAAATAAAAACTATTTGTCAGGGATGCTTAGCTACAGCAGGGTATCGATGCAGCATGTTTATGCATACCCAAATCCAGTTTGCAATTGTTTGCACCTGTCCTAAGTCAGGAATATGATGTTCAGTAGTTGTCGTTTGTTGATGTGGTTCACAAGTGTTTCTCGTTTTTTATATAGATTATACTGTTGGTTTTCCCGTTTGAATGGTTTTACACTAGTAATTTTTGGGACCCTTTATAGCTTGCTGTTCGGTGTGAGCCAACGATCCGTGTTGAAGACCGTACTTTGATCTATAATGGTTTACTTTTATAAATTTTGACTTGGATGGAGAGTTGTCTCATTGGCATTCATACCACATCTTCTTATATCTATTGAATACTAATGTACAATATTTTCCATTGTGACTGAGTATGTATTCTCATGGTTGTTGATGCATATCGTCATGCGATTTCCTCCTTTTTTGTTTTCCTTTATATTTTTTTATCTTCTGAATGAATTTATGAGATATTAACATGGGCCAACTATTGCGACTCTTTTTTAATAATTATGTATTTTATATACTTACGGAGGTATGATAAAAATAATATCAAAATATACACGGCTGCTGTGGTACGGTATTCATCTGCAATTACAATTTTGAGTTTTGGAATCAATTATATTTAAGAACATTTTTCTTTTTCATGTATTTGATAGATTCAATAGAACTATACTTATACAAAAACACATTAAGTTAAGATTCTGAAACATGCATATTCCATCACAATTATGGCGTTCACAAAAAACTAGTTTAACGATGAAAATCGGTGTTCCCCTATCCTAACGTACCTTTAAGCACTATTTAAATCAACATGGGTATCACCGGTGTGTTCAAAGGAAGAAAGTCTTCATCAGGAAAGACAATCGTTAAAAAGACTTACATGTACATTGTGCAGATTGTTTAATTTTGATTTGCCATGGTCAAGGTGTTTATATATTGCGAAAAAAAAAAAACTAAGAAACTGGAGATCGGATCTTTTTCAACCTTGGACATAACGAACCAAATATTAAGTCATGCTCTGTGGTGGGTTTGGTATCGGTATATTTGCTCCTGTAAAGGGTAGTATCAGTGCCGTAAGGTATCAAGAAATACTAGATTAACATTTTTGGCCGGTGATAACATTTTCTTTGAGGTGTTTTCTTTTCAGGACAACAATGCCACTGTCAATCAAGTCCGGTCCACCCAGTTTGGAATTAGTGAGCTGGCCTGCACAGTTGTTAAATCTCAAAGTGATAGAAAACGTTTTATATTTATGAAAAGTAAAACTCTTTAGAAAATACGTACTGAGATTACAAAATTTGAAAATGATTTGTTGCAAGAAATCCACCGTATATGGGTCAACAAAATATTAAGTTTAATTTTTTTTGTATTTATCTAATTGCTTATAGTCTCCTTAACTAAATGCTCCTAGGAGTGCAATTCGTAGTTATGCCCTTTTGATATTAAATTCACTGTGATAATCGCAAAGCATCTACAAATAGACAGGTTTTCAGAATGCGTTCAGAAACAATCAAAAACAATAAGTTACTTTTTTTCACATTAATTATTATCGTAAACATTAGGATAACATTTTTTTCCATCTCAATAAAATATAGATCATGTTTCTGAGCTTTGCTTACAATGATATCAAAACTCTCTATTCTACTTTCTGTTTCAAAGACTTTAGATTTCTTCTGGTTTAGTCGGATTAATTCACACTTTCATTTCGGGGCCTTTTATAGCGGACTATGCGGCATGGGCTTTGCTCATTGTTGAAGGCCTTACGGTTACCTATAGTTGTTAATTTCAGTGTCATTTGGTCTCTTGTGAAGAGTTGTTTCATTGGCAATCACACCACATCTTCTTTTTTATATTTCAAAATTTGAAGACTGAAGTTTTATTGGCTGATGTAATAATTAATAGAACAGAAAGTTAAACAAAGTGCTGTCAGATAGGTTATGCTTTAATATTGATTCACTTATAGGGTCTTTGCATCGGAACTAAACACATTTATTTAAAAACCATTTGTTGGCATGATACGGGTTATGCTCTTCTCATATATTTTATGATGGTATGATACTAAACCCCTAACGGGAGGGATTGTGCCTGATATTCATATGATGAAGACATAATCTTTCAATCAGTTTAATTGAGGTCTGGAGCTGGCATGTCAGTTAACTGCTAGTAGTCTGTTGTTATTTATGTATTATTGTCATTTTGTTTATTTTCTTTTGTTACATCTTCTGACATCGGACTCGGACTTCTCTTTAACTGACTTTTAATGTGCGTATTGTTATACGTTTACTTTTCTACATTGGCTAGAGGTATAGGGGAGGTTGAGATCTCATAAACATGTTTAACCCCGCCGCATTTTTGCGCCTGTTCCAAGTTAGGAGCCTCTGGCCTTTGTTAGTCTTGTATTATTTTTACTTTTAGTTTCTTGTGTATAATTCGGAGTTTAGTATGACGTCCATTATCACTGAACTAGTATATATATTTGTTTAGGGGCCAGCTTAAGGACGCCTCCGGGTGCGGGAATTTCTCGCTGCATTGAAGACCTATTGGTGACCTTCTGTTGTTGTCTGTTCTGTGGTCGGGTTGTTGTCTCTTTGACACATTCCCCATTTCCATTCTCAATTTTATATATTATTAACTTACTTTTATGAAACACTATGTTGTATTTGAAGTTGTTAAAGTCATTGATCTTTACAATCTTGGATTTATTATACCTACAAAAGTACCACACACAATAATTTGAACTACTTTCTTGTACAAATCAAATCCAATAGATGCATTGTTACATTTATATATTATACAGTTGTATCAAAATTTAGGTTTTGGATGGATTTTTCTAACTGGTATATCTGTTCTGGAATTTTGGTTTTGTTGCAGGTAATAATTCTAGGTATTTGAACAAATACAAATCTTAATCGGTTTCTCCGAGGGTTGATTACAGCATGTTCAAGGATTTTCCCAAAAATTTGTTGTGCGCATGGAAACTTATAATACAATGATTATTTGAGAATTATTATGAAATCTTTTATTTGTTTTATCTAATGTTATAATGTAAAAGAGTCTAATGTTTGAATTGTGATACATCTATTAAATATAAAAAAAAACACGGAAAGTGATGTAATTCGAAAATTTAACAGACGTACGCATCTCCTGTAGAACGGCTTGGTGCAATGTTTATTTTACCATGGCATTTCAAATCTGAAAAAGATAAATAGATGATACTTTTTCAATTTCTTCGATACTTTGCTTCTGTACCATGTGTACAGTTTCGGTTCGTCTTGTATTGGTTGCTGTTATCGTTTATCGGTTTTATAGTGCATGATACACTTGTAGTCTGTGTTTGAATTTAACATGTTTACTGGATATACATTGTAACTTTGTTCATTTGTCAGCTGTATGTTATGATAGCAAAAATGCTTTGATGACATGTTTGAAATAAGTGTCGCAATAATATCACTTTATTGTATTTATAAACTTCTTTTTATTTGTCGGTTTTAGACACATCATTTCCTTTTAATGAACTGAATGAGTCGCATCGTTTATAGTTCTCATGTTATCATACAAACTTATTATCTGCACCCGCAGTGCGCTTGTGTTCAATTGGGCCACAATCGATATCGATAGATTTACTATACACTATTAAAGGACATTTTAAATTGATTAGCCGTCAGTAAACGACAATACATTTCTGTTTCCTTAGCATCAATTTTGAAAGTTCAATTTTTAGATTTCTACAGATCTAATTGGTATTTTGATAAGGATTGCAGAAGTTTGTTCCATTTTCAATTAAAAAACACCGGATACACGACCTATTACCTCATACAATACAAAACCAAAAATATGTGCACATAGGTTTTCAAATATGAATACACATTAAATCTTGATTAGAAACAACTTCATTCGCATATATGTTTATTCTCTGGTTTTAAATCTATCCAACGATATAAATTACAAAATTTTGTGAATCGGTTCCTTTTTTATTCAAAACTGGATCATAATCTGAAGATGACCAGAACATGCAGCAATAATCTGAATCATACCAGGTTAATATTCATGGACACAAATCAAATTTCCATTTATTAACACATGTCCATGTGATGAGTTCTATTACTCTTTGTAGTTTTTGATTTTCTTCGTGACGTTAACTTCTTTTTTACTTTATAAATTGTAAATATTATTCTTGCATAAAAGATTCAAATGTGTGAAAACATTATTCTATAAGTCTTGCCAATTACCAAAGTCTGAAAGGAATACGATCAGGGCATTATGTGTGGCAGTGTGGACTATATAAGAAAATGAATTTATATAGTAAATGTAAAATAAGAGATTACGAAACGGCAATCGGTTAAAATTGAAATGAATTGAACTAGATAATTTAAGAAGCAAACTTTTCGATACATACATGTAATATATTTGCCTGTTTTTTTTTATATGTTGCACATTCTTCTTTTACGAATTGCATAAAATAAAGTAAATATTAGTTTTCGAAAGTTCCTGTCGCAAAAATATTTAATTTTGTATTTCAACATTTATATAACTTTTCTGTTAATAAGGAAACTTTTTAATTATTTTATGTTAATATAAAGTATATTACTTAACAATTTTGTACATGTATTTACGGAATTTTAATTTAATGAATTAATTAGATAATCGATATTGTAGTAAAATAGAATTATACTTGAAAACAGATGTTTGCGATCAGTGTTGTTTCGACTTGAATGTTTTCTAAAGATATCCGCCTGAAGTCCACACATTTCAACATGGTTTTGATGTGATATTAAAATTAAATTGTCAAGTTCAAATCCGTTGTTAAAATTCTCTATTAGTATAGCATTGCATATCAGTAATACTATTTTCCAGGCAGCCTCCTCATGCCTTTTTTTATACTCGAAACATTATTGTAAACATTTCTTCTGTGGGACATTTTTGTGTGTTTTGTCGGTATGCAAGAAATTTGCGAAAATATGCTGATAAATTTTAGGATATCATATTTAAATGCATTAGTCTGTGCGTCGAATGACTTCTATCTAAGAATGTTCAAGTTTTCTAGGACTTTATCATTATTGTAAGTGTATTAATGTAATGTATAGTTCTTATGCGCTTTTAATATAAAAAATGCTCCTGATTGAATCGAATTCATAACTCTCCGAAAAGTAGTCAATACGTAAGGATAGCTTTTGTGTACCAAATCTTCATTTTTGATTAGACAATATTCTTCATTTTTTCGCATAGGAAAAGCTCATACACGACAATTTTTTTATGTAGCGTGTTTTTATAATTTATAAACAAATGCCCCGCCGCGGGGCGAATGTACCATTAAGGATTGAATGCCCTCTTTGAGAAAACTGTCACATTGAGTTCGTAGCTGAAAGCTGAATGTTAGTTACAAAGCAACATATAATTCGTGAGGTAAAACAAGATAAATAGCAGAGACTTAATTTATTCCTTTGATAAAAAGTCAAATGTTGCAATGTGTTTGTGTATGTGTATTAAAGTTCTATGTTGTTGCTATATCGGTTTAACGTCGAAACGTGCATTATTTTTCGATGTAATAGCAAACTTATAGATGCATAATCGAAAAATAATGCACAATAGTCATAAATAGAAATGTTCATTTAACATTTTGTAAATATTTCTGTTATAATATCCATATTTTGATTGTCAACTCATTGAACATTTCTAATAAACAATCATGTTATTGAAATCAAGATGGAAATAACTAATATATATGGACTTCAGAACCTTCCTGATTTTAACTTTATATCATATTCTTATATTTGTCCTTTTGTCTTTTTATATTGTATGTTACAATGTCATATGATTATGATATATTTTTTTTTGTCGTTTTTTTATTTACGAGTGTCAACATTGTCTTTTTAAACTCAGCATGCAGTCTTGATATGCTATCAAACACAGACAAGACTTATCCTCGGATAAGAAGCTAAAAGCATGCGTGATAACTCGTACTGGCTTACACTGATAAAAATAGTTAGCAATCTTTAACTGCATAAGTTACCCTAAGTTAGCATTTTTTTATTTGTGATATCTATACCTTTTTTCTATGAAATTAAGTAAAAAAAGCAATTCCAAAAACTTCAACATTTCCACATGTTAAACATCCTAAAGTACTTATCTATTTTGTATCAAACACAGCTTTATTTTCTTTTAATTTGAACCGCCTCCGAGTGTGGTATTTTCTCGCTGTGTTGAAGATCAATTGGTGGCCTTCGGCTGTTTTCTGCTTTGGTCGGGTTGTTGTCTCTTTGACACATTCCCCATTTCCGGTCTCAGCTTTATCAAATTTATAAAAAAGTACAAAATGAACTTTACCTTTAGAACCGAACGTTGTGTTGTTCGGAATAATGTTGAAATAGCAAGAACAATCTTCATTTGAGGGATTGCAAGGACATTCGTTGTTCGTACTTGTCACAAAAGTATATCCTTCATTGATATTACATGTACATGTTCTGTCTGACCTTGTCTTGCCATTTTCATACGTTATCTGACCTTCGCTATTGCAAAAAGATTTTAGAAAGGTGCAGTTGCTGTACCCTATGGTGTTAAATATGAAAGGCTGGAATCGAATAAAGCTGCAGGTGGCTCTATTCAAATTAGGTTGAAAGACGTATTTATAACCTATAAATAAAAGTAAAGATGTGTTCATTGTATTTCTATAATATATGAATACGTTTAATGTGAAATGGAAGCTTAATAAATTTTTTTCATTTGTATACCACTTCATAATCCATCTCAAAAGCAATATGATAATTACAATAACATGCAACGGTTTATTCTTGTACTTGAGTTAACAATTATCTGTTTTGTTTTCATTGATTCTCTAGAGTTCTAGGTAAACAATATAGGAAATGTTCATATTAATTCGTTGGAAAACACTGTTTTATTAAGATACATTCCTTGTCGCAATGGGGTAAAATTGGCACCCTTAATGCCAATATAAAGCATGAATTCAACAGTTATATATGATTTTTCAAATTATTGAGTATTAGTATATCAAATGATGTACCAGGAGCTAAAATTCTAGGTCTACTACATTTATCTCTGTATACATTAACTCCAAGATTCACGTCATATAGGCAGGTATAATTTCTTGGAGGCACACAAGTAGATTTGGCTCGAAGCTCCCATTGTGCCTGCACTGGACAAGAGAAGTCGTATGTTTCACTTAAAGACAACACCTAAATAAAATATATAACAAATAATTGTACAAAATATCAAAGGTTGAATATAAAGAATTATAAACAAAAGCTTGCATTTATTCTAATAATAGCATTCTTATTTAACACTACATTAACAGCAACTTAACTGTGTGATGTGCAGATGCATATTTATAAGTTTTATAAAGATTGAGAATTTGATATCGTTTGATATCAAGTCAATTTATTATTTTCAATATGATAATGAGCTTTTGAATTGAATCAAGTGATACCTAATTCAAACGATATGTTAAACCTTTTTCTGTTGTCCTTGTGCTGGTAAAATATTTCGGAATTCACATGCTTCACTTCAAATATAAGTCCACTTACGGCATTGAGAAAAATTTGTTAGGAACACAGACAAATTATATATAAGACGTTTTCAAAAGTTTTGTACACATCACAATGGAATCAAGCTTGACAAAATGAATAATGTAAGGACAACATGTGGATGAATTTAATATAAATGAAGATATCAGAAATCTCCGTTGCAAAGAGGAATAACGTACCTTTAAATACAAACATTGACGTTACAAATAGATATCAATAATACACTACGTTCAGTGTGGGACGAGAAATATTTTTCTCCTGAGATAATAGAAAACAGGTCACAACCATAACAGAAATGGCATTTTTAAAATGTTAACCAGAGAGTACAAAAGGAAAAAAAAAAATTTAATATTATATTCATTTTGTCAACAAATTAGTTTTTTGTGAAATGATTATAATGATTATATAAAATTGTTCCTAAATTACATATCTCTACATGTCTAAGTGATATTGTTTTCATGTTAAATATCATTTTCATTAATGGTGTTTGGCTCTCATGAAATATACAAAGATAGAATAAACAAGGTCAGTTTTGGTCGTCTTATAGCTCTTCAACTGTTTATACATTAGCATTCAAAATATTTGGCCGTGATCGTTCCTGATGAAAGTAAACCCAGGATTGCAATTAGGATGCAAGAAATAAATAAGGTGTAGAGGCTCCGGATGGCTTCGGTGAAAATTATTATCAACATCCTAACGATGTATCGAGAAAATTTAGAATTTTTTTTGTCGTAATCTTTTACAGTTGCGAAGGTGTAGTGCACACAAGAAAAAACTGTTTTTGGAAAGATATATATAACCAAAAATTAAGTGTTCGGTAAAGCAGTGTCAGTTTCAAAAGTGTATAAACTGTTCGACATTGTATACCCAATATCTAAGCGACATTTTGTGAAACCACCAAACAGCACAAGAAAAATAATATGGCGGACAAAATACCAAATGTATTATACCTGCATCACAAAATCGATGGTCTGAGATATAGTATTACTTTCTTAGCTCAACCGCTTACGGCTGACTGAGTACCTACTAATGAAGGTCAGCAATCACTTTATACTTCCCCCACCTCAAGAGT
The DNA here is from genome assembly GCA_017311375.1 of Mytilus coruscus. NCBI lineage: Eukaryota > Metazoa > Mollusca > Bivalvia > Mytilida > Mytilidae > Mytilus > Mytilus coruscus. The sequence goes on along the minus strand of CM029597.1, from coordinate 94,569,419 downwards.
CATCATACCATTATGACTCTCATAACACACACCTTAGCTTAAAATCTTCTCAAACTACCGTGGGTTTTTTAGTTGGGCGTAATGTAACCGGAAAGCATGATTTTCAATACAAAATCGCCTGTTTCCTCCGGGACTAGTATCCGGGACCTGTGTATTACAAGGCAGTGCTCTACACGACTGAGTTTCAGAAGTACTTCCCTAGCTGACTAAGTATCTTCCATATGTACAAAGGAAAGCAATCCCGTCACACAATTAAGCAAACATTTTGCACTAGTTATTTTATATATACATATATATCCTTCAATGTGTCAGAGAAGATATATGAACAAGCTAAAGACAAAATTAGGAACATGACCTCGATATAATAACAAGAAAAAACAGTGTTCGGAGAGAAAGCTCTTACAATAAAAAGTCTTCGACTAAACACAGGCGTATTAACTGTTCGGTATTATATCCAAAATATATAAGCGATATCTTGCGAAACAACTTTATACCACAAGAAAAACGTTTGGCAGAAGAAGAAACAATCAAAAGAAAGAATTAAGAACTAGTTACTTCCGGTTTTTGTTTTTTAAAAGAACATTTTGTGTCTTATCATAGGTTTCTTCATTCTGATATAGATGGTTTCTGTATACTTTTATCTGAAATAAGGGAGATAGTTTTTTTAAATGTCAATTCCGATGTCGTATGATAGCTTTATTAACACTGATTTCCGAAATATATGTTTTATTTTCTATATTTTACCTAAAATAAAGGAGATAATTTTGCTACTTTCGATTTTAAAATGTCACTTCCAGCTAATATTAAAATATGTGGTTTCTATGTACTTTCATTAGAATAAAAGTGCAAAAATGGCTACTTTCGGTCTACTCAAGGTCACTTTTGACTGAATTTTTTAAAGGTAATATCTCACCCAACATTATGAAAAAGACTCTATGGTTTTATCCTGTATCATATTGAATTTATAATCAACGAAACTTAAATTAAAATATTTCAGGGGCAATAACGCCTTTATGATGTCATTGGATTGTTTCAGACCATATGTATCATATGGTCATCATAATGAAAAATAAACATTTCGTACTAGTTCGGTTATATTTATCTTTAAAAGTGTCACAAGAGTTGCAGGAATAAGGAAGTCAAAATTTTTAACATTACATTGACCTTTGACCTTTATCTCATTTTGTAAGTTAACATCCATGGACCCCAATAAATAAAGATTCTAGATATATACGGCTAGCGGTTTGTGAGCTACAAAAACATAACGATAAATTTTATTGGTAATATAAGATTACTCTTATAAGATGTCAATGGATCGCTTGAAACCAAATTAGCCAAAAAAAAAAAAAAAAAACACAATAACTGTTCGATATCATATGCGAAAAATATATAATCGACATGTTGCGAAACAAAAATTGCAAAGGAAACAAATTTGCCAGAAGAAGAAAAGAAGAAAAAAAAAGTAATAAAGAAACGATCTAAGATCATTTGCAGTCACTAAAAGCAAGTGCAAAATCAGTTCTAACCAATAAATAAACCATGTTTTTCCAGAATCAAGAATCAAAAAGTTCACATACCATGAATTTAGTTTAAAGCTCAAGAGCCTCTGAAAAACCTGTTATTGTGGCTGTTATTGTGCCTGTGCCAAAATATAAGTATATACAGGATGCAGGATCATACTTGTTCGTAGATGTGTAAAAATACATATTGTTTTTAATTTCATCCGCTTGAAACAATATGAATAACTAACACTAAATGTCCAATGGATGACCTTAAACAAATTTGTTTCAGGGTTCAAATAATTTACGTTCATCATTTCTACAATAAATGGCTACATGAACAACATCACCATTGAAATCATAATGAGAATTCTACGGGTGCAGCCAAATTTACAAACATATTTTTTTTTTATCTATGAAATACTTTTATAAAGGTTTTCAGTGATTTGTGGTTACTAAATACATGACTTTAAAATTAACTAGTTATATACAGATTGCGTTCTTTGAAATCTACCATCGCCATATTTATACCTGAAAGCCAATGAAAAAGACGGCCATGTTCTTCATTATTCAGGAATCTTTTCCTCTGATACTAATTATTAGAATAATCTAGAACACAAAAAAAAGATAAAGATGTCAAGTTAGAGTCAACATATGATACAAAAGAATATAATTATAAATTGTGTATACTCTTGTATTTGCAATATCGTTTATTGAATTAACACATATTTTTCAGAACATTTTAACATTTGAATTTACACTACAACACATGATATTATAAACAGTTAAATGTAAAAACAGAATTTTTTACGCCGCGAATCAGTTTGTGTGATTGGCTTCTTATTTAATCCTGAGATTCACTTTGGAGCCGACACGGTTTTTTTTCAAACAATTTACATATGTACATATGTACATGCGCAATCCTCTTCAACTTGAAATATCAATAGATCACATGCATGTAGATGTAATGGGGTTGAATGACTATATTATGACTGTCCATTATATATCCCTGAAGTTTTCGGGTCCAACTGAAAAAAAAAAAAAAAAAAATAATCTAAATGAAAACTAATAACGTATAATATTCATAAACCATTAAAAAGACCATTTTCAACGAACCAGATGCACAATTATTGACTCTTCAGTGATGCTTGATGCCACAATACCGCTGTACTACATGTATAGCAGTATAGTTACCGAGGCTATCATCAACTCACTCGTCGATACCTTTATTAAATTGGCCGTTTATAAATTAAGAAACTATTAAGTAACAAAGGTATCAGCTCTCTCTGTCAAAGTTAACCTTAGCTGGTTTTTGCTTTTTTATGTCCCTTTTGGTCATACAGTTCTTTAAACTTTTCAGTTGTTATTCATCCTTGTTAACATTCAACCACCAGAGAAGTATCGACCAAGAGGGAGTAATACTATGCGGTTCCAATAAATGCTTGAAACCAAAATGATGTAACCTATTTTTTTCTAGTAATATTGGTTGATTTCGTAGCTGATGCCCCTCTAACAACTAGCAGCACCTATGTATATAAAAAGGAAAATGCAGTCTGTGTTTCAAAAGGTCATACACTTTTCTGGACTTTAATTGTCATTATTCATTGTTAAAGAAGGTGTTAAAATTATCCAAGATGGGTTTAATCGTTGAGATGTCACTTACAAGGAACTGCTTGTATTGTATTGTTTAGACATATGTAGCCTCTAGAGGGACAATATGTGTTATATAGTATAATAAAATTCACGTAATTGTTTATTCTAGTAAATTATTTAGTGATGAAAGGTAAATCTATAAAACCATGCTACTCTTACATATTGAGATATTGCAATTTCTCATCTTTTCAAGTTGCACAGATTTTCCATTACGCAAAGTAAATTGCGTTGTATAAACACAGCCATAGCTGCGAAAGAGTTGATATGAACCTTAACTATTACACGTTCTATTTACTACTTAAGACATAATTCCTTCGTGTCATGTTATATGCTCATTTTAACATGGATAGGCAGTATATTTGTCAATATTCTACAGCGAGTGTAAGAATTATTTCGATTCTAATTTGACAAAAACGGCATTTTTATAGGTTGAAGCGTACGAAAATACCTTAGGAATGTGTGGCTGTTCCCGTTTTTTCCCCATGCAGTATGTACAATACATTTTTATATTTTATAAGTTTAAAAACTAATTGCAGGGATAATATATAATGTGTTCATAATAATAAATAATAAAATTCTTTGTAAGCAGCTAAACTATGTGTTTTTTAGTATTCACTATATAGAGTAAGTCGTTGCGTATGTGTAAAACATATTTTGTACTAATTAAAACACGGCTTTGTTTATAACGCGAAATAAGGACGTCATATAAGAATTACACAGAAACTGCTTTATAAAATACCCTCATTGTTCTTGTTCGTTTGTTTGTTAAGTACTAATTTTACAGTATTTCATATTGTTTACCTTGTCAATAGCACACGTCCTCATAAATTTCACAATAAAATCCATTCTTCATTTAAAAGAAACCCACAGCGATTCAAACTTTTGTAAGTCAGGTGTAATAGGGTACAGTTATTTGAATAACGCATATAGAATAAATATTGATTTTTATTTTTTAAAAGCAGATTTTTACCATACAAATATAACGATTACACACTAGATATGAATACAAAACCAAATTGGAACGAGAAGGTTTATGTAATCGATAACTTACTTAGTTATGATTTATTCACAAGTAAAGGATTCATAATAACAATGTATAATTAACTATTGTAGGTTGCCTAAATAATGATGACTCCAAAGCAGAATATGCTTAAAATTGATATTATCTGAGGTTTTAATCCGGTTTGTAAACGACCAAATGGTCTATTTTGGGGGACGACAACACCTGTATATTGTGGCTTTGGGGAATGGGAGTTTGACAGAAAGGAACTTTTTGCAGATTTACTATTTCTTGTCAACTGTTGCAAAACATGCTTATTCTCTTCACTTTAGGGCACAATTGTTTCCTGCATCTATGGGGCAGAATGTTTAATTGAATCCTGTCTTGTGGATGGTTAGTTATTCTATCTCTTACTAGATCAGGGTATTCATTTTTTAAATCATCTTGTCCCCTTTCAAGAAAATCAAATGGTCATCACCTTGTACAAAATTATGAAGAAAAGCCAGGTTGACGTATTATCTTCAAACGTTTTGTTTTACGGTCGAGATATATTTTTGTTCTCAATGCTGTACATTTCAAACAGCTGATTCAAAGCTACTGAACACAAAACGTTCGAAAATATATATTTTATCATAAGAAAGATCTAAATCATTCTGCTACAAGTATGTACTTGAAATCCGATCAAACGTAACTCGTCATATGTTAAAACGTAGTCAACAGCAGCGGATGACCCATTTTGAACAAAACAAACATATGTGTAGAAAAAAATCGTTTATTGTTTACCTTTAAAATTTCTTCTCAAATAAGTCATTACCATTCCTTAGCTATTTTTTCTTGTAAAACCATCCTGTTTAGTTATAATTACGTAACATATTTACTTTTTTAAGACCAAGACAAGTTTAGAATCAAGCACTGACAACGAAAATATCGATGCAACAAAGAACAGAAAGCTTTTGTTATTGTGTATGTTTATCTTTTGATTACGTGTAACATTTTTATCATTTAAATCTAACATTTCTATTGAAATCAGAGCTATCATACATGAGGAAGAGTATTTATTTAATTGAAATAATTTGTAAATTTAAAACAGTAAGGTATAAATGTATTAAAACATATTATCTGAAAAAACATTTAAACATAGTATTTAAAAAGCATTTGAACTTCCTGTACATATACAGAAAACTAACACAATAGGCATCTTACCTGCTTTAAAATACACTGCCATTCTGAGTTTGGATTAACATTTTACCTAGCAAAATAAATTTAGTCTACATGGAGACAAATAATAAACAATTATAGAAATAAGGGTAAGGAACTTTAAGTCAGCATTGGAAAGAAACAAAACGGTATTGCAAGCTATTAATGGCCCCGACAACACAAAATTGAAAACAATTCAAACGAAAAAAAAAAAAAAAAACAAACAAAAACACAAGCCTGATCACGTAACAACAATCAACAAAGTAAAAAATATTGCAGACAGCAACCACGGATGATGACTTCTAAATAAGGACCAGCACATACAGGTTTGCTAGCGCTATACCTCCCCTACTTTAGAACCACTTCATAAAAAAAATCTAAAAAGTTAAACAAAATGGCTTGAATCATCAGATTGGTAGGAAAACGACTATAAGGTACTAGTAAATTAACAAAAATACAGAATTCCGAGGAATATTCTAAACGGAATGTCCCTAAGCAAATGGCAAAATCAAATGCTCAAACACATCAAACGAATGGATAACAACTGTGATATTCCTGACTTGGTACAGACATGTTCTTATGTTGAAAATGGTGGACTAAACATGGTTTTATAGCCAGAAAAAACTCTCACCTATATGACAGTCGCATAAAACTTCACTACACTGACAACGAAGTGTGAACAAATGTCTTCATAATAGGTAAAATGTCAAAAATAGGGGAATAGCAGTCAACATTGTGTTATAATCTTAATCACTATAAAAACGAAGAAGTATGTCAACAAAGAAAAACAAAAAGATATACAGACAAAGCACATTAGAAAAAACGAAAGACAAGAATACAAAAATTTACCATAGCTCAATAACACAATGACGGAATGTATAAGTACCGAGCCACGTCAAATGGATATTACCAAAAATAAACTTAACAGCAAAAGTAATAATTTACAAAGACAAATAAAGAATATTATAACATGTAAATAAGATGATAAACAACATCAGTACCTAGTTTCTATTCTTCAAGACCATCATGTATTATTTGTGAAGTTGATACGGAATATTTATAAACAAGGTCTTGGTATCTTCCGATGAACTTTTTTTTTTAGAAAAAGGACGAGACGTTCTTTCACATACCCCTAGTTCATCAACTTTCTGATCAGACACTGGTGACGTTTTAAAAAGTCTGAGTAGCAGCTGTGAGCTCTTGAATACCGAATGAGTTGGGAAACTTACACAATGAAAGAGCTTTATAACTTTGAGAAAAATAGAAGGCCATTGTTCCCATTGATATTTGTATTCTGTCCACACAATGTTTCAACTTCACTTGCATTCGGTACTCAATATCATCTAAATATTGTCTTTTGACCATTTAAAATTGCCAACCTACTTGGTATAGCTGTATGTATATGATTATTCGTGAGCAATATAAATTATTGTTTTTTTTTTACTCCACATTTACTCCGTTCTTTGAAATTTGAATGTTATTAATTATGTATTAATCGTATGTCCTCAGGGCTCCGAACAAATTTAAACAAGGCTTCATTTGTTTATGATTTTTTTTTTACTTTAGGGGTTACCTGACCAAAAATGTAACAAGATTTCTACCACAAAGCTGAATGTGGAAAGTCCCCGACGCTACATAAATGGGATTTCAAGATATCAGTAAGTGTATGCTTCAAAAGACAGAGGATGTTCAAATTATCATTACTTCCACAAGAATTGTCATACAAAAGTTATAATATAGCATGGAATAAGAGAGGTGAAAGATACCAGAAGGACCCATCAAACTCATTAGTTGAAAACAAGCTAAAAATGCAATTGCAATAAATGAAAAACAGTCAAAAGACAAATAACAGTGTACAAAAAGCAACATAGAAAGCAAGAACTTTAGGAACATCATGTCACTGACCTCATCCAAAACCTTAGGGATTTCTGGTGCTCCGGTATTTAAAGCATATCCTGAACCACATCTGTCGTGTTGCTCATGCAAATACAAAGCTTGTAATCAATTCGGTATGTCACATTCGAGTAATAGAGGTCGGAGTTATGGTGGCGACAATTGGCACATATCCGTCGTCATCTATTAAACATGTTAAACAGATCTCTCATATTGTGACGGATTCCATTAAATAAGGGACGATTTCAACTTCATCAGTTGAAACTCTTGTAAGCAGGAACTCTCTATGAAGGAAATAATGATAGGAAATATAACTTATGGAATATCTTATCAACTGTGAGATATATTCGCCATGTGCAAGTGCTGTTGGAATGCAGCTTTATAGAAATAAAAAAGTATTATTGCTTTATTTGACATTCGCACACGAGTTGCGTTCACATGGTGTAATCGTGTTTAACTAATGAATAAGTAGTAAAATTCCCAAAACACTTGGAAAAATTTCAAATCAAAATACCAGTAACAGCCATGCTGTCAAGCATAAAAGCTTTTTTAAAAAATCAGCATCAAAGTAATTGCATTCAGCGAGTGTCATTGTGCAAAATTATTAAAAAAAACCAATGTGTATGGCTTTTGTTATTGATGCTGTAAGTGTGAAAATATGAATGTGTACTGCATAACACTTATTCTATTGATAAAAAATATACGGAAAAATAAATGTTTTTTTATCTCTAGATGTTATTTCTTAATCAGAAAGAAGCTTCAGTCTAAAATTCTGACCATTCTATGTAAATTAGACAAAGCTATTGATGTATAGATATCACAACTCTGTAGATATAGATCTACAAAAGTCCATCAATACGAAAAAAATGGATACATGAAGAAAACAAGCATGTTAAGTTAAAATGTAAAAAATTGCTTAATCTGTTATTCTTAAAGCATGAAAAGTAGGTGTCTAAAGTTTCATAACATTCTTACAGGATTAACTGGCGTAAGCAAATTTTAACAAATTTATACGCATTTATGTTTTAATTTCATATCAAAGGGGGAACAAAGCTAAAATACTAAACGGAGTAGAACATGTAGAATATATTTCTTTAAAGGTTCATTTGTAAAATTGATTGCAGTGTTCGGAAGAGAAGGTCCAATAACTTTTTACGTACACGTTTTGTTAAGCTCAACAAACATGATGAACGGCTTCATGGTAAAATACTACTGCAACATTCTTATGACATGTATGACATATGCATAGATTTGAATTGTTAACAAAATACCTAAATATGAAATCTTTTTATTAAGTAGTACCATAGCAGATATGGGTCCGATTACTTTCAATGTAATTGATTAAATTACAATTACTTTGTCAATTGTACGATTAAATTAAATTAACGATTACACCATTTCTCAATGTGTCTGATTAAATTAATGATTACATTGGCAAAGTAATCATGATTACATCTGATTACAATGAATTTTAAATTAAGCCATTTGAAAGATGTGAATGAATAAAGGTTATTACTGTAGCCTGTTTTGAGAAAGGATTTTATTTGATAACATTTTCTACACTAGGAAATATGACAGTTGTTATCCATTCATTTGATGTGTTTGAGCTTTTGACTTTCCATTTTGAATTTTCCATGGAGTACAGTATTTTGTTATTTTACTTTTTGAAATGTTATTAAATGATAACTTCAAAATCCAGCGATTTAATATACCACAAAGATTCACAACATATATACATGGACATTTTGTCACTGGTTATGGCCCTTTACACTTTACCATTATATAATTATTAATCTTTGAAATATTTTTACTTCGATTGTATAAAGGTTTGGTTATTTTTTCTGACATCCTACAGATTTTATATGTATTTCAGTTATCAGTCAAAACATATCTAAAATTGTAAAAGTATTGTTTAATAATCATTGCATTTTACATGATATTATATATACCAACATTTGTTTATTTTAAACAACATATTTGTCACAATTTTTGTTTGTGCTAATTAGATAAATTTTCTTTTATCTTTTATCATATTGCCCTAAGTACAGAATAGGTAATTGAAATAAAAACATACTTTAATTGGTCTCCTACCTGTCAATTCAAAGGTGACAATAATCACAATATTAACAAAAGGATTATAATTCAGGGTTAAAGAAAAGTAAAACATGAATAAAACAGTCATTAGCAAATAAACATCTTTTAATTGTGAATATATGTATAATACTTTTTAATTAGGCTATAACAAGGACTTTCAATACTGTAACAGTTTATTTTTAAAGAAGTAAATGAATCAATTAAGCCTAAACTAATACTACCATGAATTATTTACAATAAAACCTATGTTCAATAAAATAGTTATTCCTTAAAAAATTTTTTTTATAAAAAAAAAAAAATCCAGAATGTTAAGCCTTTCACCATGTTCATTTCAAATCTGAATTATATCAGAAATGCAGATTTTTGAATCCTATAAATTTTTATAAATATTACATGTATTCATATTTCTTTTGATTTATTTAATAAACATTAAACTGAGGGTCTTAATTGTCCTCATTAACCTCTAATAAATCTTATAATTCAAACATATTATAATAATAATCCTTATCTTGAGATGTGTCAAAAGTTTGAAGTTGTCTTTGTATGTCCAGATATAACACCTGTACAACTTAAATAAAATGTTCAATTTTATGATTTTTCCATTGTAATCAGAATGTAATCAAAAGTAATCAGGATTACAAGGTATTTTGAAATGTAATTGATTAAATTAAATTACATGTAATCAGATTGTTGGCTGATTAATGATTACAATGATTACTTGAAAAATTGTAATTGATTACAGCTGATTAATGATTACAATTACAATTACCCCAAGTCTGTACCAGAGGAAAGTGTAATAAAAATACTTGTTGGAGGCTCAGACAGACCAGATGAGTGCAATAAAGCCTCACTTACGGTTGTGATCTAATAATTGATGAATAGTGATATGAAACATAGATATTTACATATTGTTAACTACCTCCCTAACAAATATATGTTTTTCATATATTTATGTTTTTCATAGGAAATAAAACATAAAAAAACATATGTTTGGAAACACGTGTTTTTCATATCTTGCACAAAACGTATGGAAAACATATGAAATTCATATGTTTTTTTATATGATATATAACATGTATAAAACATATGAAAAACGTATTTTGTAATTTTGCCTGTGTACCGAATTAAACTTATCACAGGATTTGTTTAAACATGAACAACACGATAGATGCCACATATTGAACAGGATCTGCTTACACTTCTGGAGCACTTTAGATTCCCTAAGTTTTTTGTGTTCCTCATTCTTGTGTTTCCTGTTTTGTGTTGTTGTGTTTAATGTACTGTTGTTTGACTGTTGGTCTTTTTATTTCTTAGCAATGGCGTTGTCAGTTTGTTTTTCACTTGTGAGTTTGAATGTCCCATTGGTATCTTTCGGTTCTTTTTTTACGACTGTAATAAGAAGGTTTTACTACAAGCATCACATACATTATCAATAAACCATGTAAATTTGAGATTGCAGATTGACCCTACCATATAGACATGTACACATTCGAAATTGTTTGTTCTATACAAAGAAATCTCTGTATTACTGGAAAATTATTACACCAGTGTTTTCAATTTCACAAACTAGTCAAAATATTTACTACATTTTATTATCGGTACAAGGATATCATTCGTAAATATAAATCAACATTCATACATCTTATACTTTCATGTATTTCATATCCAATCGTTTATGGTAATAATCTTTACAAAGCACATATGTCGGCATATACCTCAAAAGCTAACCAAACCTTTAAACAGACTTACTCAGAAGGGATGTAGTTACGATACTGTTGTCAGGTCATTAAAGATGGCATGTATTGGTATTAGTATTGATTCACTGCATCGGAAATAAACACATTTATTATAAAACCAGTTGTTGGCATTATACGGGTTATGTTCTTCTCATATATTTTATGATGGTATGATAATAGACGCCTATCGGGAGGGATTGTGCTTGATTTTCATATGATGAAGACATTATCTTTCAATCAGTTTAATTGAGGTCTGGAGATAGCATGTCAGTAACTGCAAGTAGTCCTTTGTTAATTTATGTATCATGATTGTCATTTTGCTTAGTTTCTTTTGTTACCTATTCTGACATCGGTCTCGGACTTCTTTTAAACTGAGTTTTACTGTGTCAGAAGCGTCTGGCCTTTGTTAGTCTTGAATGATTTTTAATTTTAGTACATTTGTATGTTTTGGAGTTTAGTATGACGTCCATTTTCACTGAACTAGTACACATTTTTTTAGGGGCCAGGTGAAGCCGGCCTTCGGGTGTGGGATTTTCTCGCTGTGTTGAAGACCAATTCGTGGCCTTCGACCGTTTTCTGCTCTTTGGTTGGGTTGTTGTCTCTTTGACACATTCCCCATTTCCATTCTCAATATTCTCAATTTTATGCATTATTCCATGCTTTAGTTATATAAAATTTATATACCCATAGGTCATATTATATGTTTTTTTTTTGTTTCTGACGATGATATTGCAAGCACGTAATGACCGTAATTGTATTCAGATTTCTTCAATTTTCTATATATTGTTAATATTACCCTGCAGTTGTGTTATCTAATGCACATATGTCATGTGCATGACATCTAGCAAAGAATCCGTTTTGATCCAGTGTAAGAGGCTGTCTTTAACATTTAACTGGTTTTCTTAGGTGCTCTGGAGGGTACTGATTATGCAGTAAATATTTGAAGATTTTTAGCATGTTCTGTATATTTATAGACTAATGTTTAAATCAAGAAACTTTCCATGTTGTGGTATAATATCAGTTTTCTACAATTTAGATGACAATGGACTATCATTGTTAACAGCACCGAACGATCTGTTTATCTAAACGTTCTTTGTTCTACATTTATCTATATGTAAACTGGGTAATCGAACCAACACCTGAATAACAGTCCAAATTATGGGAAGTAAGCAGGTCCGTCGGACTTAAGAATTAAGATGAAGATTATAACACTGGCAACTTTATCAAATGTTAAAAGCATACTCCGAGGATAGCTGGAGATCATAGAAATCTAAAATAATGTTAACAAAAATGATGAACTCCATGGTATATTCAAACATGGGGAAGTCCATAGCACCTGACAACATTAACATCTCGACTCTATCAATCAACTGATCATATAGAACAAAAGGTCACAATCCTCTCTTGACACAGGCATTTTTCGAATAAAGTTCACCCGGTCTATAGCTAGCTAATCCTCCAAATTGTATGACCGTTGTTTATGGTTCCATTATATTGACAACATTACATGACCAACCCAAAGGGATATACTTGGTTAACGTGACAAAGATGCATCAGCCAAAACTGTGTATATATGTACTACAGACATACACACATACACACACAGCTGACTTAAAAAAATCAAACAAACAAACGAATAAATCTGACCCAAACTGCGCAACAGACCACTTACGGAGCCCTTATTGAGTTATTGCAAGGGTTCTTAACATACAGAAAGCGTAGTACTGTCTTAACACAAGAATGTAACGTCGTCATTAAAACCAGATTTGGCTGCCTACGTGTACATCACACACAGCCAATGGGACACCCCACTTTGGCTAGGGTTAAACTGTCGATTGGAAGAAGACCAAATTGACCATATTTCTATTCTCCAATCACCCTTTTAAAAAAAGACCATCTTTTATTATTTGTAAAGTAGACACTGAATATTTATCTGTAAGGTCTTAGTATTTTCCGAATGACTGTCTTGGAAAAAGGACGAGACAATCTTTGACAAACCCCAGTCTCAGAAATTTTTCGCTCAGACACCGATGACGTTTTATACAGTCTGATTTGACGAAAGGAATTATAAAGTGCATTTATACACCCGCAATATAAAAGTTCGTAGAACAAATGTGTACATAGGGATAAATAGGGATAATACATCTACATGTTTAAAAGAGGTGGGTGATACGAAATGAATATTAGAACTAAGAAGTAAAACTTTAAATATTGACGATATGGCAAAACACAAAGACACGAAAAACAACAATCTGCAAAAAGACAGAGCAAGACGAACCCCAACAATAAACGGGGTAGGTCTTAGATGCTCTGTTATAAGAATTACCTGTCACGTTGCTCATGTTAGGACAAATTCGGTGATACGTCTCATTCAGTAATATCATAATTCAGAAAAATGGGACAGTATTGTAAATACGACATCTGAAGCATAGCCGTGTTCATATGTTACACAGACATTTCAAAATGGTCAAATAAACAGGAAGAATTCAGAAGAAATGGTTCACAATTGGTCTCCATTAGAATATATGAATACGAAGATGTGGTTTGATTGTTAATGAAACAACTTTTTACCAGAGTTTAAATGATGTAGATGTAAGCATTTAAAGACCACAGTAAGCCTTAAACAATGCGAAACCCATACCGTATAATCGACTGTAAAAGGCCTCGACGTGAAAAATGATAAATTAAATCAGGATGTATGCATATTTGTCATGAAGCTAATAGCTGCTTATCAACTTTCGGATAATTGAAGACAGATGTACCATGAGGTTCAAAGACCTATTAATTGTATCAACGACTTTACATTCATCACCTATTCGGTCCTTCAGATAACTTGTTACACAAAGAAGTATTTTTCCAAATGCTCAGGTCGCCAGTAATAACCTATCAAGCCGAATTTTATATATAAATGGGTTAGACTCGAAGTCGACAATATTGAGATCATACAATACGGTTTTGTAATTGAAAATGTAAGTTTCAATAAGTTTTGTTTCATTTTTATTGGTGGTATAGTAATTTTCGTGGGTTTCGTAGGTCACAACAAATCACGAATTTAAGAATTCAACAAAGAATAATCCCGAAAAATGTGTATCGAGTCGGATGTTTATACATTATATCCTTTTATGCTGTGTAATTTTAGTATAGAGCTGACTTGCGATAAACATGATAACATAAAACGTGTGTTTGAAATAAAATATAAATTTATTTTGATTCAAGGATTAATAAAATCCTTAGAATATTATAATTAGTGAAAATTAGCTTGTTTAAATTTATTTAAATTGTTCATGGGACATAACTGCCAGTTGCTAATTACCGTGTTATAATTTGGTTTATCGGTGATTAAAAATCAATAGGATTAAGTACACGAGGCATTGTCCGTAGGTTATATTGTGTATGACAGGAACATATAATTTTACACCTTTGACGACAAACTTTTAATAACATGGCCCAAGCTTTTTTTCAAATAAACTTTCGGTATATTGCCGTTTAAGCAGTTTTATTTACTTAATTCTGTACAAAATGACAATTTTCGGTAATAAAATTTTGAAAGGAGAATGGAGGACACAAATTGTATTTTAGGTAATATTCATATAACTTGTCGTTTAAGCATGTATTTATATTTATTCTAGACAAAAAAGACATTTTTCTAAATAAGATTTACAAAATGTTAAACCAATCATAAGCATGTTCTTATTTTTGGTCATTTTCTAATGACTTCTTATTATGTCGTGATTAGGGAAAATATTTTTCAATGAGTTGTTTATCACAGGGCTTTGAATAGAATAAGCAGTAGCGCCAGTGTATAATAACTGCTTCCATGACCTCCAAGACAGGAAATTGTTTAACAATAAGCGTTAACTGTGTGTTCATGTTTTTACAATTTCTTGCTTTTTTCAATGACAACATCTATGAGAGTATGTGCATCTTCTTCCAAGAGATCAATTTCACGTCTGAGAAATTGTACACAAGCAGCGTACGCCACACTACATGAAACAATACTTCCTATTACAGTTATATACTTAGCAAATCTACCAACTGCTTGCTCAGCTGCTTGAGATTTCACAAACTTCATGAAAAGGGTTCCAATGGTATTCTTTTCAGTAAAGAGGGATGTTGAATGTTTCAAAGATTCAGTGATTTGGTCATACTTCGTTTTCGTCTTTTTACATATATGTCTTAAGGATTCTTCATCGAGACCAAATTCGGACATGTAGAAATTGATTTCGTGTGCAATAATACTAAGATCAACAAAACATCCAATCCCGGAAGTGGAATAGCCGACACTCCAGCAGATATGACTGCAATTTTGAAAACTCTACTGTAGAGTATTTCCTTCTTTTCTCGAATAATATTGTGCGTGAGTGGCCCAATCGATAAAATCACAGCCTGTTTTTTAAATCTGGCAATGAGTGAAAAATGGCAATCATTAAGTCGTCGAACTGGCCTATTTCATGGTTAAAGTTCGATATGATAAAAATGCTAGGTTCGCGGAAATTAGCTTTTCTAAGGTTGTCAGCACAGTTTTTATATATTCTGGATTTAGTCTCATCAATGCAGAGGCCATCATGTTCTGCACTTTTTAAATCCTCGTCCAGTTTGGATCTAACGAAGAAAAACAGCTTGCCACGTTTTCGGATTTCTCTTGCCAGCCATGCATCGTTTTCCGAAAAACATAGATCAGACATTATAATAAAAATTTCGTACCTTTCGATGTTAATTGTCCTAAAATAGCTTTCATCATTAGATTTTGTTTTTAGAAAAGTTCCGACACCAGGCAAATCCCAAAATATCATATTCTTGTTGTATGGATTTTCGTATGCTGTGGGCTCCAAAGTAGTATCTCCTAAACCAACAGGAGCAAATGTTTTATCCCATTCGTTTACTCCACGTAGTTGGTTAATGAAGGTTGACTTGCCAACAAACGTTTCCCCAAGAACTGCAATATGGACTTCAACTTCTTTCCATTGTTTCGCTTTCTTGGAAATATAATTAGGCAGATTTTGTACTCCATTATCTTCCACCATTTTACGTAGTTCATCTACTTCTTTGTCGAAAATAATTTCCGAATTACCCATCCTGTAAAATGGAAATAATGATTTGACATATTTTAATTTTGATTTTATGACTATCACATTGATGGCGGATAGCAAATCTTATCTCAAAAGCTTGAAAAGCAAGGGGAAAACAAAAAATATCAAAACGATTTAGATGAAAGGGGATGGAGCATAGCTCACAACTTCCTATATACTCATTATCTTAAACTGAGAAATGAATTTCCTTAAATTGACCATATTTTTAAAAGCATTATAAAAATCATCTATCATGAGACTTCTAAACAGAAAAGTTAAGAATGTTTTCAACGGAAATTTTGTGAAACAGAAAATAAAACCAAAGCTAATCTTGCATAAGCATTTTCAAAACGTCCATGAATATTTACAATAGTTCAGACTGATATACGAATAAGAAGATTTGGTTTGATTGCCAATGAAATAACTACCCACCATAGTCCAAATGACATGGATGTGAGCAACGACTGGTCACCGCACGGCCTTCAACAATAAACAAATCCTATACCGTATAGTCAGCTATAAAAAGTCCCGACATGACAAAATGTGAAACAATTCATACAAAAAATCTAACGGCCTGCTTTATACTTTAACAATTAGCAAAAACAGTAATGACAGGGTTCACCAATGACAAAAACAGGATTAATTATGATTTTATGAACATATATCGAGATCATTTTGATTACGAATGTTCTTCAGTGCAAACTTTAGAAAATCTTTAGAAAATAAATATATT
Organism: Mytilus coruscus; assembly: GCA_017311375.1. NCBI lineage: Eukaryota > Metazoa > Mollusca > Bivalvia > Mytilida > Mytilidae > Mytilus > Mytilus coruscus. The sequence continues at coordinate 94,552,545 of CM029597.1, read as the reverse complement.
AGTAGGACAAAGAGATGATATGTACCTACATGTACTTGTCTTTGAAATAGGGTTGGTATTTTCGATTGAACTAATTTGTGAAGGATTTTGCTTAAATAAATGACATCGAGACATTTGTTAGCCAAAAAAAATGTATATATTTTTTAAAGACATTTGTTCCTTATTTCTATCGTTTGTCTTAGATTCACAACACTAGTATTTGAAATTTCGGGGATTCTATTGTCAGTTGAATGAAAACTTTTTTCAAAAAGAAATCTTTATAAGTCACTTTGAACTATTGTTTTTAAGTCTATATTTGGGTATTACAATAAACGGTACACAATTAATTGGGTCTCAATACGAAGATAACATATCACGTAATTTAGATGGCTCGCCTTGAAAAAAAGCATTAAAAAGAAATCATTGCAATCCATGGGAAGCAACAGTACAAAGTAGTAAATAGAACAAGCTCTTTCGTATTAAAGGGACATTGGCTGTCAAATTTATGTTCACCGATTTCACTTAAATTCTAATATTTGATTTATAACATACTAAAACGTATATCCAAATAACAATCAGTCTGAAATAAACAGTTAACAATGCATGTACTCGATAAAATATATCAGAATTTTGTGTGTATTTTATTCTAGACGGCATCTAATTAACTATCGAGATGACCTTTGGAGAACGCCGACGGTCACATAACCCGATATAAACATAAACATAAATATAAATAGATAGCGACCTCGTGCAATTGGATTTGTCTAGGTTTGTTTGATTTCATGTTATAGATTAACAAATAAGATAATTATCGTTTTTACCTGTATAAGAATGTTTTTTTTGTGGATCGAATCAGTCAACGAAATTGTTCACCTTCGTTTCACTTTCAATGTTGTCATTATTTCCTTTTTTTGGCTGAACACGACTAATGCATGCGCAAACAATCTCTAGCTAATGAGTTGAATTGAAGGTCACATGAATACGGATTCAATGAGGTCGAATTATTCACTTGCAAGTGAATAATTCATCACCGATGTTTCTTTGCTTATTTTGACAAAATTGAACCAAATTGGCTGCTAAAAGCGAATTATTATTTCATTTTTTTCACTTTTATTAATGATTGAAACAAGCAAAATCATATTCTAATTGTTTTCATATCTCGTACCTATTGCCACTTTAACATATCCTTCGTGTCAGAAAAGGGTTCAAAAGACATGTATGATATTTGAAACTAAGGTACAATCTTATCTAATTGCAGCTGATTAAAAATAGGAGTCTATAGTTAATAAACATAGTAAAAGGCTGAAAAATATTCTCTTGCGTTACTTAGTTTTTAAAAAATATGACACTACACTTTATAAATTTTGTATGTTCGACGCGTTTTTTGTATTAACCTCAATCGGTAACGCTGAAAACTGAAAATTTGTAAGGGAATGATGGATACGAATTTAAAAAGTTCGTGAGCTATATGATCAAAAAGGACTTCGAAACAGTAACCAAATCCATCTAAGGTTAATTTTGTCTGAGGGAGAAAATCTAAGAATAGTTTGTTATAAATCAAAACAGTAACGAAGTTCTGACTGCTGAGCTTTTGATACTCTCGGAAACTGATAGTCCAATAGCAGCGCTATAGGCCCAGTGCTGCT